>LXGU01000006.1:0-175000 GCA_001640685.1 Catunica adiposa
AGGTCTCCGGTTCCAATACCTGCATACTCTGCCACAAATTGTGGCAGAAGTCGTCATATTGTGGCTAAAATTCTAGACCATATGTAGACGTAAACCAATAAAAATCAATCAATCAATCAGGGAATCCTAATCGGTTAGCCCCTTCTTTAGTTTCCTTTGTATCGAGGAAAAATCAACGACTCTTCTAAGACTTTGTTGCCTATCACAATCTCCCGAAAAATATATTATCCTTCACAGGTAAGAAAGCTTACGCAATTCAACAACCAATCCATTGTTGTATCCAATGACCACCCAGAGTCACCCAGCATCGCATCTTAATCTTTCCAGAAGACAGCTCTACTCCCGACATTCACCGCCGGGCTCGGACTCCAAGCTGAGGTAATTTTCGAGGGTTCTTGTCCCTACACATTGTTTACGCTGTGGGGTGGTTATTCCCTTGTCACCCAAGGTATGATTTGGGCTCGTTTAACGCCAGCATACCTTGGAGAAACCCCCAGAACTTATGTATAGTTGTGGGTTGCAGCTTAAATCTGGGGCCCCGGATTTACAGTGACATGGTGGGCGGGGTTGAGTGTATGTTGGGTTCTGCACCCATGTGCTGTGAAGAAAATATGTTTGGTCCACAAACCATTGACAGAAGCACATCAAACTTTCTGCATGGAGTATGGACTGAGCGATATCACGAAGTCCTGTATAGCCGCAAGAGTCTCTTTTTTAGACTATATATAACTTTAATAGTGTCAATCAACCCCAACGCAATCCTTTAAATATACAGGTTGTCGTTTGTACCATATACACGTTACTTTAAAACGCCGGGCTTTTCCGCCAATAGCCCGGCTCTGGGTTCATCCATTTCATCCTTCCAAGTTCCTGGGCCGCAAAATCACATTCTGTTATTCCCCTCCACACGCCCTTCTGCTAGAACAATGTCCTCATCCATCTCAACACTTAACACGCGGCAGTCATCTGACCGTCCTTCCGCCAAACATTAGCTCCACTCCTTAGCAGAAAAAGGGCCGTGGATTTTATTGCAAACGCAACATCGCATCAATGGAGAATGGCGAACGACCGACGGATGGGCGGTATTCATGGCAGTGGTAAGCCGGTCACTTGGCAGAGATAGCGGTATGGACGGGAAACTATAGGACGATGCTACGAAAGGGATGTCGGTTGTTGAAAATACCAGCAAAAACTTACATGGTGTGATATATCACCGGTTAATGTGGATGTTGATACCGTTCTATATATCCTTGGCAGCCAAAGGTCTGCATGTTTCGATCCGCAGGTGTAGAGATCCCTCATCAGAAGCTCGCTACTAATCGCCACCGAAAATTTTTCCATTGCGAAAAACAATTCAACAATCCCACGCCCCTTCTACCTTTGAATCTCTCCATAAAGTCAGATGTAAAGAGTATTGCCAAGCTCTAAATTCGAATTGCAGTATGTAATAATCTTTACAAAAGTTGGGGTAGCTATACTCGATCTGGCCTAGTTTTCTCCAGATCACTTGATCCTACTATCACCCGTCTCTCTTCTATCGGCCCGTTTCCAGCCCCAACCACACCCACTCTTGACATCGTGACAAGAAGAACCAAGCTCTATGTTGTCATATGGCATACCCTGCATGGTCTATAGAGAATCATACCTTGTGAGAGTATCTATCTGTATACATGGGAAACTGTATTTTTGTTTCTATCTCGTCGTATGGAATGTAGTGTCTTATTGTTGTAAAGACCCTGTGAGATAAATACAGCAACCACCACAAGTCTACTAGTATGAATACCCATTAGCTACTATATACTTTGAATATACACCAAATACCCACAAGCTATACTAACATATATGCATACCAGCAGCTCCCTGTCACTCCCTGGCCTCAATCACCATTCTCACGCCCCTCGTATCTCCCTCATATCACCCCCTTCATAATACATCTCTCTGGCTTCCATCCCCGCATTTTCCCATCCATGCTCCTTCCTCGAAAACTCCCACCCCAGTGAAACCCACCCTATCACACTCAAAAAATAAATCCGGGGTATCCTCCACGTCCTTGCCCATCCCCCAGATTCGCCTACTATTCTCCTCCATAGCGACCAACACCTTCCGTCTTTCCCCCATCCCCATCGAATACAAACAACGTTCCTTCAGGTCAGTCCTCGTGATCTCCATCGTTCCATTCGGGTGAACAGCTCCTTATTCAGCCTTAGTATTTCCGAATATTATCCCGCAGGACGTTGTCGGGATTCCCAAAGAGAAGGCAGCCCCACAGGCTAGGCTTTGTATCGTCGTTATGATTCCGACGGATTCTTAGCGACCGCTGACAGCTGAGAGTTTGCTTTAACGTTTTCACTTGGTTATGCATAAGGGCCATGTGGAAAGTGAGAAAATATGTAGGATCGTGTCCGTTTAGGGGGGGTTTTACCGGAGGGGTGGTCACGGGACAAGGTGAACGGTTGGGTAGACGGCAATGCGCCTGTATTAGTGGTATATATAGCGTGACATCTGCCGATGAGCGACGACATAGACATTATTTAACCGGCGTCTTAACAACATGTCGTACAATCCCACTAGAGTTATATCCTTATAGACTATTCCGGGGGGGCCCGGAACCCTAGACCTAGATAGGCAATGTAACACAGGTAAATCGATATTTCAGTAATCGCCGCATCAGGAAGGGCGTGTGGTGAATGTTTAAGTTATATTAGTGTGAATATTATATGACATACTGTCTCCAGCGGCTCGTTGTTGAGCCTCGGGTGAGAATCAGGTCGTGCTGCATGGTGTGTTGGAGGACGTTATGATACTGGTAAAGGGCCGATTACATTAAATGTCCGGATGCACTCCACGTGGCTCTCGAGGCAATATCAACTCTTGGAGATCATCACCCCCTGTCACCTGACAAAGATTCCCGTCAGCATTACCAGCTAGCATCAACCGTCATCTCAACCTTCCCGCCGTATTAGTCCTTCTCCATCCCCCTTTAGTAAATATACGGAACGATTTTGTAGGGAACCTGTCTTTTGTACTCGAGCCAGTCATCACCATACTTCTTAAAACACTTGTCGTCATCACGACCCTCCCGGTGGATAAGCAATGTGGCGAAGTAAAAGACATAGAAATAAGTAAAGAGAACACCCCAACCTCTTGCCGCATCCTGAACAACCTCACGGCCATCCAGCATCACCAGCGCACCTTGAATTCCACTGCCAGCTGCCGCAATGGTGTATCCAGCCATCCCAGTAGGCAGCGAGTATGGCCAGCTCTGGATCCAGTCACCAAGGTAGTTGATGTGGCGAGAGAGACCCCACCAGCCGGAAACAAGAAGCTTGCTGCCAGTCTTGGTCGTGATATACTTGAGGTGAGCAACTGTGGGGGAGGTAGGGTTTTTGCGGAACTCATTCTTTTCGGTGTTTGATCCACGGAAGATGGAGAATCCGGTGGCAAGGACGACCATGGTGATACCGAGACCCCAGGGACCAAGAGTAACGGGGAAGGTGGCCAAGTAGCGGGTCTGGGTAGAGTACAAAAAGGGGACCCAAACAAGGTCACCGAAAGAAAGCATAGTGCCAAATCCATCCAGAGTAATGTCGATCATGGTGAGGATAGACGACTCATGGTACCAAGCATCAACAATGTAGAGGGTCTGAATAGTGGTCAGGAAGATCATGCTGTCGGAAACAAAACCATAGTTGCGGTACTGCTTAGCCACAAAGGTAAAGTTGCAAAGAGCCCACATCAGTAGCCCAGGGCGCAACTCACACCACTCCTTAATGTCGACCTCGCCGAAGAACCACATGTTGACACGGGGGTTCAGCTCACGGCCAATATACCAGTCGTATATCATGTTGCCAGTCTGACCACCAATTGCCAGTTCACGCTTCTCCTTATTACCAGGTTTGACGTTGAAGGACTCAATATAGCAGTAAGTCGCCAAAGCGTAAGCGATCAACAGATGAGAGGTCATAATCTGCAGATAGTTATCATCAATATAACGCCAGACAACAAAGTCGGCACCTTGCGAGACAGTCCCCGACAAGCAGCCAGCAAGTATGGCCATATTACTAGTGAACGCTAAATTCCACGTCGTTAATTTAGAGTTCTTGATACCAAACCAATAGGCGGCACTTCTGAAAAGCACACAAGTCACACCTTGTTTCGGGAGATTCCCTGCCAAACTTACCATTGCAACGGTACTTGTGGCGACCACCCGACAACAGCTCAGTACCAATGGCAACCTCTGCAGGCAGGATAGCATAGAGGAACAAGTTGACGAAGTAGTAGGCAATAGTGACACCCAGTACTGACAAATCAAAGAATCCCAATACACCATTCTCCGGCCAGCCAACCTCCACCTTCAATCGTTCCAAGTTTAAAGTAGCTGGGCTAAGCAATGACGGCGCGGGGCATCCAGAGATATCATTGCAGGCAAACCAGAAAAGGTATAAGAGAATAGGGAGACCAAACGAAATGCCAAAGGCACCAAGACTGCAGCGAGACAAAATGTGTTAGAAAATTATACAATGTACTGACGAACTCCAATGAATGAATGCAAACAGACATGCAAACGACCCGATTTAGGAGTAAGGGCAACTTACGGGCCTCCGAATTCGTAGTGGCGCGCGGGCGCTGCCGCCCGTCCAGGAGTCTTCGCGGGCATAACTAATGATGTCCCAAGGGGAAGGCGTTTTGTGAGACAGTTAAATGTAGCAGCAGATTATCAGCTGTTTTTGATGGAAAGGAGACAAAGTTTGCGGAATTCAAAAAGCCAAATAGCGGCATGCGATATCCTCCACAGCTCTGTTCAGGCAGACCACCTCAAGGTTCGTGGTTTGTCCGATCCGACTTGGCATTGTAGTATTCGTTTTCGCGATCAGCATAATTACAGGGGCAGAAACAAATCCACTTTTTATCTAGCATATCCTCCTGAAGCAGGAACACCTAATCCTAGATTGTGCAAGAACCCTGTAGGCGAATGTTAGGGTCTTGGATATCTGTATATCAAGGGTTAGTGCCTATTCCGGGGTTCAGCCGTTGCTTTATCTGCTTTCGGCAAGGTTAGATGGAATGCTACGTAGCTCGCATCTGGTGCACGTCCAATAATCAAGGTGTTGCGTATGTATCACGAAACATTGAAAAGTATCTAACAGGCCTTATCCTTCGTTTCAACTGTTTGCCGATCAACCGCGATTCCGTTATTCTTAGATTTACCTTTTTTTTTAGTTCCTTGCGGTACCATTTTCTTTCTTTGATAAAATCAATTGGGTGTACAATCTGTGATTGCTCACTATTTGCTCACTATCACTACCAGTTTCTCCGATACCCAACTATTCCGACCTCCCAGATCTTCCGACTATCACGATTACAATCCATCAACGCCCACAATCTACAAGAGCGTACATCAAATATATCGCCAATGGTCCGCCTATCCATATTTTGCACACTGCTGAGCGGTTGCGCTCTCGCCACCGCTGCTACTTCCACATCTACTACCGCCTCCAGTACCTCTCCGCCAGCCTGTACAGCAACCTCTGTCTCTACCCTTGGCGGCTTCTTTGACCTGCGCCCCGACATTGCCGTCGCAAACCCGGAGAATGATCCTCCAAAAGGCAGCAAGGTTCGCACAAACGACTACGAAGCCCGCGGCTGGGACTACGGCTACAATTTCACTCTGAACGTTTGCGCACCCGTGGTCGCCCCGGTGAAAGAAGTCATTGGTGTCGATAAAGCGTCATGGAAGAATATCAGCGCCTACTATACATACAAGGGCGATGTCTACTCATTAGGGTAAGTTTATATCTACATTCCTTCTAGGATCGCATTCAAGTGATGCCATGCGATGTGATGCGCTGCAGGCCATCTAGATTACCTAATCCCCTGCCCACCCCACCCCCCGCTATCGTCCTCACACTCCCCATGGTTCCCAATATCCCCGTCAACATACTAACTGATCGACCTTCCCCAGTGAACAATCAATGGACCTCCATAGCCGCGGCCGCAAACTTGTCCTCCAATACGACAACGGCTCCCCTTGCGACACCACAACCTCACCACCCCGCCGCAAATCCACCACCATCTCCTTTCTCTGCTCCAACGACCCTCTTGCTCCGGCCCTCGCCGTCTCTTTCGTCTCTGCCTCGCCAGACTCTTGCGCCTACTTTTTCGAAGCACGCACCCCGCACGCTTGCCTGTCCGCCGAACCGCAACATCCACAGTCTGGGTCAGTGGGGCCCGGTGGGGTCTTTGCGTTGATTGCGGTGATTGCATTCATGGTTTATGTTTTTGGTGGTATCTTTTACAACCGGACGGTGGGACATGCGAGAGGATGGAGACAGTTGCCAAACCATCAGCTGTGGCAAGGGCTGTGGAGTGCCGTTTGTGTATGTTTGTCCCTCGGGGGCCAAAGGCGCCGGTGGTAGATGTGCCTTGTTACGGGTTCTCTTGTTCAATTTGTTTTCTTTATTGCTTTGGGTGGCTGTTTTGTTATCTATCTGTTTTCATTTCCCTTTATTCTTTTGTTACTGTATATTGAAACGTCCCCATTCGGGTTTCTATACATCATCCATAGTCATTCCCACAGCCCAGAACAAGTAACATGTCTAACTACCATCTCATCGCCCATATGGCCTTCGTAAGCAACTCTTGGTTCCTACTCTATGCTAACTTCCCTAGGACTTCTCCGTTATTTTTGCATCCATGTGTGCGCGCATGTTCCCCGCGGCTGCGGCTGGCAGGCCATTTGGGCCGGGACGGTACAGTCGGTTGTCAGGGTCGTCGCGGAATCGCGATGATGAGAATAGGTTGATTGATCAGTTGGATGAGGAGTGGGATGACGAGTGAACAGTCTAGGAATTTTGATAAAGTATTGACTTATGGAGTGTACATAAATATATATATACGGCTGTGGTTGTTTATAACATGGGACGATGGTGGTAGTCTGGTAGAATTAAGTCTATATCCTAGACTAAAAGTTCTTATTTTGTTTTTTTGCTTGCTTCATCTATTGAAATTGATATCCACTTGATATGCCCAATGCTAAATGCTAAATGCATAAATACATATTCTCCCTAGATACTCTATATCTCACTTCAAATCGCCAGCCAGGTTCATCGTGTTCATCGCATCTCTAGTCCAATCATCACCCGTTAACTCGGCTGGCGCTCCATGATTCAACCAGAAAGGCTCCCTTCCATCAATACTTGGTAAAGGCCCGCTCAATGTTGCCCCCATATTTCCCCCAGACGTCGTGGGTCCGTTCCCTGCAGATTCCGTGACAGTGACCGGTGGGTTTGGCGCACCAGGCTCAACGCTTGTGGTCGCACTAAGACCAAAGTCGAACCCGGGGAGCGTGGTGCTTGGCCCAGATTCTTGCTGGGTATTCTGCGAGGTAATTTCCGGCGCAGGTTGGCTGGGGAGAGGAGGTTGTTGAGGGTATTGTTGTTGTTGCGAATGGTCAGACTGTTCCATGTAGCTTCCCTGTTGCTGTTGATCATAACCACCCATGTGCTGTTGCTGATCATAGTACATTTGTTGCTGCTGGTATTGCTGATCGGGATATGTCTGCTGGATAGAATACTGATGTTGCTGTTGCATAGGTACCTGCTGCTGATAAACGTGCTGCGGCGGCATCTGAGGCATCGGCGGTGCTTGCGTAGTTCGCATAGTGTCAAGTCTCGTAGATTGACTCATCATAGACATGCGACGGTTCGCCATGGTGACTTCCTGACCGCTCTGGAATGAGCTCATCGATGAACGCCCAACAGCATCGCCACCGCTACCCAGAGGACCACCATCGAGAATACTGGGGTCGGTACTGCGGATAGCGAATTGTGCCAGAGTTGGCATAGTGCGTTTGATCCAACCAGCCAGAATCTTACCACGTTGCTTTTCGCCAAGGCGAGAACGCAAGAACGAACCCTTCTCGACAAAAGCAACAATATCGACGATAATTTGATGTTCATTGAGGACGGCATTCACGATAACAGGTACGATTGAGGCCAAGTATGGGCTGCGAGGAACCTCAGCCAACACAACGACCAGACCGCCAGCTTGGAACACAGCACTACATCTTATTGTTAGTATTATTCGGCAGAGATTTACGGTTAAAAAGGAAGCTCACCATCCACCAGGGACAATACGGCGATTGGACCGTTCAATAGACATCTCAATGTCCATAGGGAAGTGACTGAGGCCATTGATTTCAAAAGTCTCACCAATGCTACCCAAAACAAACAAGACCTGCATTGCAACCAAGGCGCCACCAGGCCCGATGGGCCGGCTGACACTATGCAAGAAGCCTAAGTCACCAGTGCGGACATAGGCAATATTGGGATCTCCATCAAGTGTGCGTCCGTTAAAGCGTTCGACGTCAAAAGCGTTAGTGGAACCGTAAAACGCCTTAACACATGCTTCACTATCGACCCAAATTTCACCATATTCACCATCATGACACAGGGCACGGCTTTCTGGGTTCACGATTGCGATCTGAGTGGAAACGGGGACCATACCCGAGTCTTGAACCAACAACGCAGTCTTAGTATCGCCAGCAGGCTCCACGGGGATGACCAAGCCTCTTCTGAGAGCCCGAGTATCCAACCAGAGCTCGATAGGCTCAATGCACATGTAGGACCGAGAAGCAATCATAGGATTAAGAACATGAGAGTAAACTGTGTTGATGGCAGTACGGTCCAAAGAAGCCGATGCAAAGTGCAGCCGGACTTTCTGGAAAACATCAACACGGGGGCGACTATCGGCTGAGATCATCATGTTCTTCATCTCGTGAAGGGTGAAGCCTTTAGCACTCATGGAAGCCATGGCGTGATCCAGCATCTGGGGAGTAGCATAGGTGTCCTTAATCTTGTATCGGGACAGGCTGACAAACAACGAAATTGGGTTCTGTGCAAACTCAACTGGAGATAGTAGATAGGTGGGAGTGCCTATGTAGATACCCATAACCACAGAGTGTAAAAAGCCCAAGCCATGAGTACTCCGTACACAACCCAGAACAGGACGCGAACTAGTCATCTGACAAGTCTCTTTTTGGACTTTGCACATACCCAAGATTGTATCGTGACCCAATTGAACTGCAATACGCTTCTGATCTGGAGTCCAGTAAGTCCAGATCAGGACAGGGTAATCGGGTTGAACCCACGCGGGGTTCATGGTAATCCCAAGTTCGCGTGAACCACTGTTCTGGCGGGGAGGCTTGGTAGTGTTGTAAACATTTGGTAAGCTTGTCTTAAGAAGTTGAGCAGTCTGCTTGATGTGACTGGCCACGACCTTCATTTTGAGAAGATGATCGACGTCTTGGTTAACGAGGACAGCCTTAACCTTATAATCGGAAACGAGATGGAGCATAGCAGGAACATCTTCACGCAGACGATTTTGATCAAGAGGTGCAATGGGAATCACGGCCAACCCAAGACTGATACAAGCATGAACAGCAAAGACAAATTCCTCGGAGTGAGTGTACATCAAGATGATGTGATCACCAGCCTTTACCTTGACCTTGTTGCGCAGATAGATGGCTACAGCAGAGATTTTTAGGTCAAACTTCTTCCATGTGATACCTTTGCCTTCACGGCCACGGCTGTCTATAGTGCAATAAGCCAACTCTTCGGGCTGACGAGCCACTCGCCACTGAATCAGATCAGTAATTGACATAAAGTTGTTCAAGGGAGTTGAAGTACGGTCATCCATGACGACCTCGCGACGGTCAATTCCCGAATACTGCTTATCAGCCGGCATCAAGATATCCGCTCGAGACGAAGAGGCCAACTCAGACCAGATGCCACCAATTGGGTCCACTCCAATTGGCAAGTTTAACACTGCATGCTCAACGCCAAAGCGAACATGAGCACAAGGTAGGTTTCCTAGATCGAAGTCCCGACGGCAAAGCATGTTACCAATCTCGCGACGGCCATTGCGAACAACACGTGGTAGGCTATTCGGAGGACTGATCATGACACAGTACAGGCGCAGATGATGTTCTTGCATTAGGATATCCATACACTTCTCGGCTAAACTGTCCAAAAGTGGTGGGTCTAATTGCTTTGGGGCACCTCCTGCTTGTACTGGGGCCGTTGAAGCAGCTATAGATTCAACAACTAAGATTGGTAGATGTTCATCATTGACATAAACGTCAAAAGCTGAGCAATCATACACCAGTGGTTGCATGTTCCTGATGATGCTTACAACAAGATGTTGCACAAAAAAGTAGCGATGCTCAGCGATCTCTGTTCCGTGCTCAACCCATTCAACTTTCTGTCGGATTCGATCTTCATAAAGCCCAAGAACAAACACCTTGCCCTCAATTACAGTACCAAGAAGGCCAGTACGCAAAAATTCGGGTTCTATAGGTGTCGGTGTGGGATTCCCAGGATCAAACTTGTAAGGTCGGGCGTGGAAGATTTGCTCCGTATGCTTGGGCAGAGCCCAAAAGCCACCTGAAAGCGAAGGTGAATCTACCCAAATCTCGCCAATAGCATGAGATGAGGCTAGTAGGCCGGTTTCGGGGTTGACAACGGCCATGGTAGCGTCTGGAATCGGGTAACCAAAAGCTCCAACGCGAACAGTTGAAGCATCATTGGCACCCTCCTTTCGAGCTTCATCACCAATAGCTACAACCACAACCTCATTGCTTTTGAGAGCTTCTCGATCCAGCAAAACCTCACCAAGGTCATTTTTAGCCCTAGATTCAGTCTTTGTTGTATTTCCGCTGCTCAACAAACTGCCGAAGCCTGATGGTTTTTTCTTCTCTTTCTCCTTTTCGTCCTCACTACCGTCTAACTCATCATCCGTGAGAAGCTTGAGAGGGACGCCCATACGGTCCTCGCCACCCACCCAATCACGAACACTAATAACCATACCGCCGTGCTCCGGCAAACATAGCATCGGCGCTACAACCTCCCTGGCTCGCAAATTTCTAAGTGGGCGTAGCCAGCGGTCGGCAAGAACTTCATGGAATTCGCAGTTGACTGTTAAGGTATCAATCAAGCATAGCTTGACGCTCTGGAAATTTGGTTCCATGCCTTTCTTGTAGTTTCTGGTCGACATAGGGTCGGTCTGGTAGTTACTAACGGCCTTATTTAGCCCAGAGTAATCAGCAACCATGAGGGTCGCCTTGTACTTGGTGATCAAGTGAGCATAGAGGCCAGGAACATCAACAGCCTTACTCTCCAGCCAGACAGTAGTATGTCCACCGTAGACAGCATACAAAACACCCAAGATCATTCCAATACCATGGCGAGGGTCTAGATATGATAATAGTATTTCACTTCCGGGATTTGATGCCATCAGCTTTCCGTCCTTATCACGAAGATTACTCCCTTTGAACGTATCGCCCGGGCTGCTCCCAGGCACAGTTGAGGTGATAGCACTCAGACACGCCATCTGGTGCATGATGGTTCTGTGAGAAAGCACAACACCACGATGATCACCAGTCGGCCCTCTGGAGAACTCAATATATGCTAGATCCGGGACTAATAATGGCGGCACGTCGTCCTTTTTCTTGGGGTGGAAACTTCCAAAATCATTCGTTTTCCACCACTCAACGCCTTTAGGCCACGACAGTTTCTGCATGTTGATGTCACGCTGGAACATCTTCAAGTTTGTGTCTGTGGTCAGGGCGAGATGGGCTTGAGTGGAAGTAAGAATCATGTTGAGCCGTTGGTAATCTTGCAATTCGTTAATTGGCACAGCAACAACTCCGGCAATAAAGCAACCCAGTAAGGCAATCGCAAAGTCAATAACCTCGCTATCACGGTATACCAATGCTACCCGATCGCCCTTATATAGTGTGCTTTTATCTCTGATAACCTGCGCAACTTTCTCAGCCCGTGAAGCCAACTTATCCCAAGCAATAGTACCGATTTCCTTCCCCTTGCTATCTAGGACCCAGTACGCCGGTAGTTTTGCATTTGTGCGACCGCGATACCGCAAGACCGCAGCAATATTATCAAACTTCGACATTGCTTCGTTCAAGTCGTGAGGATCGTGAATAGCGAAAGGGACATCTCGGGGTTCCAGAGGCATCTGGTAATCCAAGGCTTCTGGTGGGGGGAGATCGCTTGCGCTCAACATGGGTGGGGCAATAGCAGCTGTAGGCGAAAACGGAACGTCATTTACCGAGTACCGTTGAACACAGAACTCGTCGCCTTGCTCATTCGCACCTTGACCAGCAAAGTCCGGGAAGAAGGCTTGAGAGTCCATAGTGCCAGTATGGCTGTCATATGATGGTTGATGCTGATGGTGGATTCCTTGCTGTACGTGCTTGCCATGCATCATAGGGTCTTGGTGTATTCCCATCTGTTGTTGCGGTGCTCCATACATCAGTTGCTGTTCTGGGTTGAAAGCATAGTCTGTTGTTGACATCATTGTCTGTGTTCTTCCTGGATCGCCCATCATGGAGCCACCTTGAGGTATCCCACCACCTATAAAAAGCGAATCAGGTCTCGCGCCTGAGCCTCTAGAGTCCATAACTAATGGGATTCCGGGTCTTAGGGCGTTGACAGCATTGAAGGCGGATTCAGAAGGTGCGTATGACACTCGGTTGGCGCTGTATGAAGAGTCGGGGCGGGAGATAGGACGGGGCATGGTGCCATCCTCAATACTGATGCTGGAATCGAGTTGAGGAGCAATAGAAAGCCTATGCGGGTGGCCGGCGGCAGGATGTGAAGAGCTATCAGGAGAGTGAATCTTCAGACCACCACCTGTACGGGGTCTCGTGGGTTCGAGAATGGCAGGTGGGGAGTGAGGAGAGTCGCTGAATTGATATTGGCTCAGGAGTTGCATGCGGCGCTTCTGATAGCTGTGGGACGAGAAATCAAGGTTAGTCTAGGATTCAAAGTATAGAGTGACTGTGAAGATATCGTAGAAGAGCCATGGAGTTGTGTTATGTCAGGGAAGGATGTAAGTACCCTTTCTGTGTAATATCGCCTTCCTATTCGCATTTGTCACAGTGGTTAGTTACGGTTTGTCGAGCGAGTCGCGGGTGGTAGTCGCATAGAGATTAGCTCACCTCAAGTTCATGTTCAAGCTCAGCCAGCAGTTGCTGGAGCTCCAGAGGATAATCGGCCATTGCGATAACTACTCGTGACGGCGGAGGTTGAGGATGCCGAAGTAGATGGAGGGGTTACGACGTTGGCTAGTGCGCAGTCGTAACTAGCAACAATGACGAGATGAGATTATGGTGTTATTAATATGCAGATAAATGGGATGGCAGGCAATTCGAAACCCGCGGTCTCTTCAGACCAATTGATTGTTAATATGAATAATGCTTGTTCCCGTTCATAAACAAAAATAGTTGGGAACTTAGAGGAACAAAAGCCTTAAAGCGACATAAGCCAAGACAAAATCTAGCTTTGGAATTGACTGCCGGGTTTGTGGCGTTTTTGGTCCTGTGGGCGGCGTTTGCAGCTCTTTCCCTGTTAAACATTGTTAAACATGCGGTAGATCAATAGAGGTAATTACGAGTTTGGGATTTCAGTGGGCTATTTCTGGGAATAATGGCGGGGGTTTTTTTTTTCTTGGTTACGAGCCCCGAACGGCGAGAGGCTGGTAACAGATCGACGCTAGAACTACAGGTTAATGGGCATATAATCGAGGTGTCTTTTAAGCTACAAGGTCATCCAACTATTTGCTATGCGATCTCCGCCGATCTTGATTATCACTGAGTCGTTCCCCATATGACAGCTATTGGGCCTAGTACAGCTACTGTCACTACTTATGCCGGTCTGAGTCTCGTATAGGCCAAGACTACTATTTCTAGTCAGATGCAGATGGCCTGTGACGTAACCTGAGCAAGCATTAGCGGCTACGCGAAACCAAGAAATCCCAGGGAGAAAGCGGAACCCAAGGAGTGTTTCCCGTTTGCGAGCCACGATCCAGTTGAAAGCAAGCCTAAAGCAGAAGGTCTTGTTTCGCTCTTTAAGACTAGACGCTTTGATCCGACCTGATTCCTGCCATTGATGCAAGTGGTCTTTATGGATCCTGTCACGAACACGGGCTAAACAAGGCATTGAGGTCCACTTGAAAGGGACCCTGGGTAAGAGGCGAGAAGTATGGTCCAATTCCGTTAGAGATCTACCGGATTTGGTATTCTGGTAATGGTCTTGGCGTTAATGTATGGTCTTTCTGGAAATTTTCTCTCTCAAGTCTCTTTGCAAAGGATAGGAATAGCTTCATCGGCTCACAATCGCATTGTATATCCCCCCTGACTAATACCATCAGGATTGGGGCCTCATTGTCCAGGGCTAGCACATGGTAACAAGGAGGCTACGGCACGGGAGGCACCGTATTGGCATTCTCCAGATCAGTTTGTCCGTATTGGTAAACTACAGTATGATAACTTGTCTTAATGCCTACTGTGTCGTGCGTCACCGTAGCTAATATTACACATCGCTGTTTGTGCTATATTTTATATCCGGCCTTCATAAGATATACTCGAATTCTACATTACTTGTTAACATACTGCAGCGCTGTCTCGCCATCCACTATCTCTTTTTGGTCTATGCAACAACATTGCCTGCCTGCCGTCGCGGAGATATTTATTAGATAATCTAGCCCTTCATAAAGAACCTTGGTTAATATGTATTTATGTCTTAATTAACGAATCAAGGGATACCCAAAACAGAAAATGCTTCAATTCTGATGTATCTGAACACTTCTCATTACCATTATATAACTCAGATGTAAAACTAGGGTTTTGTTATCTATCTATAGGGTTACAAAAAACCAGCATCCTGACAAGCACTGCCATCAACACAATTTACTCTCATGTTCTTAATCCTATGAAACCAGGTACAGGTACATCTAAACACCCCAAGATCTCACAAATAATGTAAACACTTGACAAAAAGAAAACATACAACACCAGGTATTCCCACGTGGTCACCCACCGTAGTACTAATCCGGCGCTTTGTAGCTTAACTATGGGGGAGCAGACGGGACCCCGTGCTTTCTACAAGCTATGGTCGTATGTGAAAGATGGTAATATTTCATTGCTTAAATTTAATGGCACCAATTCCAAAGCCAACAGACATTTAGTTAAATAGTAGTCGGCGTAACTTAAATAAATCAAATCAAATCAAACCAAAGCCAACGGGTAGCGTAGGCATAATGCCAGATCTTTGTAGTCCAGAAACCCCACGGCTACATGTCACGATAAGATGGAGTCACACGCTGCATGGGAAACTCTAATTAATGAATACTAATGTAATAAACTAGTCAATGTGCCCTTCAATTCCCTCAAAAAGGATACCCGGTTAGACCTGGGGGCCGTGTTGAATCTCCAAATGATTCTCCGGCACCGGGTCTTTGATCTCTGCCTTAGTATTGGCTTTCTTGGGTTTTGGAGAACCATCCTGTAACATTTCCATGGCAGTATTATGGATACGCTTGGTTTCCTCCGTCTTTTCCTCTTCTTTGGGCCGGGAATTCAAGTCTTGAGGCATGAAGCTTGAACCATACATATACATTTTCGGGATAGCCATGGGCAGCGGAAGAACCAGTGGCTTCTTGTCGGTTACCTTAGCAGCATGCTCCTCATCAGTCTCAACCTCAGATTGGTGCACTGTATTGACGGTATCACGCTTGCGATGCTTTTTTTCCTTCTCAAAGTACCCGGACATACGGCGGTGAACATTCATATTAATAGCAATGCGTATCCAACCGTAGAGCCCTTGTGTAAGATGTCTTCCAAGCAGCGAGTACTTTAGAACAGGATCACCCCCGGTGGCAGCTTCAAGGAAATGTGCGTCTTCCGAGTTCTGCGTCCATGGAGACGGGTTGGTATTGTATGGAGGTAGATTTTCAATCCCATGCAAGAGTGCCTGTTCCAGATACAGCTGGCCAATATGAGAAACGCGGCCGCCTTTAATAGTTCCATTTCTAAAGACATTGACATCATGATGAACAGCCACTACATCGTGGTTAGTGTCGATTCCGCTTATCAAATGCCTATCAAGTTACTCACTGTGCATATGGGTTGCGCGGCCAATATAGTGGCCAGGCACATTGATAATGAAGTGAGCAACACCATTCAAGTCGGTCGGTTGGATGCCACGACCATGTTCTTTGTTGATGAGTGTACGATCTTGAGGGTTTCCGTTATCTGGGAAGTCTAGGATACCTGAGTAAATACCCTGTCATGGATATGTTAGCTCCTCGATGGATATGTAATCAAGTATATTGATATACTTACCGTGGCGTTGCAAGCCCAAAAGTCAATATAGGCATTGGAAACAGGAGCACAAGTCCTCTGATCGATAACTTGAATCTCAAGGTGCAGAGGGACACCATCCTGGCCATCTCTCAAATCCGAGCGGATATGTTGCTGACCGACAACTAGATAGGGCAAGGGGGTTTGTTAGTATAGAATCGAGATATACAGTATATAGCGGAAATATGATCGAGGCTATAGCGTACAAAGAGGGCCAATGTCGTCTTCGGGAGTCAGGGCGCACATGTTTGCATCACCAAAGACGTCGGTCAGCGAAAGCTCATCCCATTCCTCGAAGAACTGATGGCTGGCTCGTAACACGTCGTTGGGAGAATGAGCCTGGGGCTGACGAGACAACTTGCTAGGGACCTGGCTGAAAGTATCACACAAAAAGTCATCAATTAGCATTATAGAGCTCTGGCTATTAGTTAAATAGATATACACTTACATATGACTAAGGCCATGGTGCTCCTTGGCACGCCGGAGGCCCTCAACGTGACGTTTAGCAACAGCATGCTTGTTCTCGTCTTCTAGGAAATGGGATTGGCAGTGCTGTATTAACGGAACTGATCTAGCCATATGCTGTTTCTGGGCTTCGGTAAGCTCATGAGAGATGACGCCCCCAGCCAGTAAAGAGGCTCCTAGGGCGAAAACGCTAACATGCATGATGGATGATGCCAACAGGGCGAATTATAAGCAATGGGTAGTGATGTCGATAAGAGTAGATAAACCAAAGTAACTAAGATGGGGATCGATAAGATTGTCTGCTTGGCCAATTATCTAGATGGATACATAATTTGATAGATGGTTACCATGAATTTGTACACATAAAAATGTGAGCATTGCTTATGGGGATTCTTCTTGCCTACCCTCTACTCTGCCTTCCTTTTCTTTTAGCCATGACTGTGAAATCATACCAGCTACTGCATATGTACTCATGAGGCAAGAGCAGACATAGTACTTACCAGCCTACAGTTGCTTCATAGTTGTGAACCCGTGTAAGTCGGCTCGATACGTCCTCTAGGGTCCACTATCTTCCAACTTGACTTGAGCTATCTGGGAAGTTTGGGTACCTGGCTGAAGTGTCTTTATGAAAGAGTTTGGTTAAATGCAGATATAATCACCCGCTACAGCCGTTGCTATTGAATTGCGACCGTGACGTGTAGGTCTATCAAACACAACCTTTAGTCACATCAAACGTATGAACTCGTTCCTATGCGTAGGGTGAGTACGATCTTATCGCTGCAAAGCTACATGAAGAATGCATCATTTAGTCCCATATCTTTCAGAGCTCTAGTCCCGCAACTTTGCCTTCAAACGTCTGAGTAAAGCGAGGCCCGTGCACCTAGGGTTATCAATCCAACTCTCACCTCAAGCATTCTTATAATCACCTCGCCTTCGTACCAAATTCACCATCACTATTTTATTCTTATCCGTTTCTATCAAGCAAATAATTCAATTATGTCTGCCAATATGTCAGCCCCTCTCAAGATTGGTTATGTCCCGGAACACTTTTCCACTCCTCTATTCTTCGCCAAGAAGTACTTCGGCCTTGACGCCGAGCTAATCCCCTTCCCCTCGGGCACCGGCCACATGATTACTTCCATCCGCGCTGGTGAAATTGACGTCGCTGTGGGCCTCACTGAAGGATGGATCGCTGGCCTCGGCAAAGAAGACACCCCCGGCGATGGCGGATACCGCCTTGTCGGCACCTACGTTCAGACCCCGCTCTGTAAGACCTGCTTCTTCGCCATTGTGCATATGGAAAGCATCGCTAACTAGAACTTAGGCTGGGCTATTTCCACTGGTTCTGATCGCCCTGACATTTCTGATGTCTCATCTCTTCACAACTCCCGCATCGGCGTCTCCCGCATTGGGTCTGGCTCCTACGTCATGGGCTTTGTCCTCGCCGACCAGCAGAAGTGGCTTGTCCCCGGCACAGCCCCGTACTCCGACACCGTCATCCTCAACAACTTTGCCAACCTTCGTAACGCTGTCAATGACAAGACGGCCGACTTCTTCATGTGGGAACACTTCACCTCCAAGAAGTACTATGATTCTGGCGAGATCCGCCGCGTCGGTGAGATCTACACTCCGTGGAGCAGTTGGAAAATCGTGGCGTCTACAAAGCTGGCGGTTGAGGACGGTAAGATCGATGAGAGAGTGAAGGACCTGTTTGGCAAGATTGATAAGGGTATCGATCACTTCAACAAGAATCAGGAGGAGGCTGTTGAGTGGATCTCTACCAACTTAGACTACTCGGAGGCTGATGCTCGTGAATGGCTGAAGACTGTTAAGTTTGCCAACAAGACCGAGGGTGTTGAAGCTGCTGTTGTCGAAAAATGTGTATCTATTCTCCGCAAGGCCGATGTTTTGAAAGAGGGCAAGGGACTGGAGCCTTCCGCGATGGTTGTCAAGGCTTAAGTGAAACAGGACATCCCGAGTTTATTCTGATATCAAAATGATAAACCAAATTGCAACTATTAAAACTTCGAGCAAAAATTAAAAAGAAAATGGATGATAACCATGGAGAGCACCTCTAAGCTGTATGTAATCTAACAATTCAAAGACAATTCAAAGACTCCCCATAATCACATTATATTAAGCCCCTTCATGTCCATCTGCTTCGCTCATCTTTTCAACTCCCAGGTTGACAAAACCATTACCATAGCTAAGTAGGACCCATCGATGTCTCTTTAGCACTTTCATTTCTTTTTGTTACTTCTAAATAAGTTACGCTTCAACCCCCACACTGTCAAAGCAGTACTTGTTAGGAACACAAAACTCTTGAGTGCCAATCTCTCACCCTACGTAAACTGGACCAAACTCATCGGCAAACTTTGCCCTTGATTGATCAATAAATAGGAAGACATTGCAAGAAACGCATTGCTCGCCAATTAAGTTAATGACATTTGCGGTGATTCTGTAGTGAACAGAGGCTTGATAAAATCCGTCGTCGACAGTCAAAAAACATAGAAATAGGAAGAATCGTGACGTCGCCGTCTTCTTGGGTTTAGGCGTTCGTCTCACCAAATTGATGCAAAATATCAATGAACTTGGGGACTACAACTTGACTATCTATTTTGTCAAGATTCCCACTGTAACACTGATACATGATAGAGGTGGAGCCAGAGATAGCTTGGGCTTCATCTGCACAGTTCCCTCATATATTAATCATAGCCTTCTCGACCACTAAATCCCAAGATGTCTCAACCCGGACACTACAATGGTGGACCTTGATAGCGAAGTTAAGACGAGGATTTCCTGTTTAATTGTAAGCTTGTATCTTGGCATATAGGGTTGGGCCTGAGTCAAGAGAAAGGCGAGTGCTAGCCATTTAAGAGTTCATTTTCTGCAAGGCAGGGGATGAGAGAGGCCGGCAATGGCAAAGAAACTTGGAGTAGCAAATCATATAACTTCTGGCATGATCTTCCCCAAGATATACTGAGTTTTCCCTAAAGCAATAGAGTGACTCTAGAAGGGATCCGGTCGAGTCCTTATGGGTAGATAACCGGTGTATTCCCCGTTATCTGTCCTGGTATCGACATAGAAACCCCAGGTCGTCACATCCGGAAACTGCACAGGAACCCCACGAATATTCTAGGGATATCCGTTGGCGAGAGGGAAAACTTGGATTTGGTCGGGATTTAAGATACTCTTCTCGGGCGTATGGCATAGGTATATCTTGTGGACACCAGTCTGGTATGAGCCCGTCAAATCGGTATCGAGAACGCATTCAGCAAGGTAGAAGTAGATACCAACAACAGAATAAGCCCAAGAAACAGGCCGAAAAGGATAAAAAGTGAAGCTAGAATCATGATGGCGGTCTTCGTTGTGCGATAACTTGTTGAGGTGAGGTTGTGAAATACAACACTCGTTAATGAAGAAATAGCGACACAACGTATTGAAGGTGACAGAACGAAGTATTCAGCTGTCATAGATGGTGGGAAATAAATGTACAGAATAGATTGAATCGTCAACAATAAGCAAACGGCAAGTACATGCATCGTCATCTCCTGTGAAACTCATAATCGCTTGTGTGGTCTGATATACCAAGATATCGAATATCCCGTGCACACTGGCATCAAAGAGAGGACACTGTTGTGGCCGGCTCGCACTTACTATCCTAAATATCAACAGAATTTTACCAAGATGTAGTTTTGATGGTTATACAGTTTAATATATAGTTTTTAGGATGATATTAGCATTATTATATGCACAATGGTTTTACCGCCTCAAAATGTGGCCTCGCTTGTTTATCAGCACCTACATATAGTACAACCGCAGAAAGGGTCAAGTGTGTTTTCTTTGTAGTAATTGGAGGGGGCTGTGTGAAAGGCAGGTGTAGCTTCCCGAAAGGGTAATTTCATATCTGGTTATCTTCAGCCCTAGATAGGATTCGGTTTCAAGCCATTTTTGATAACTTGAGTAGCTGAAATATACAAAGAGATATTGTGCAACAATATATATTTTAGTGCCAATTTTACATCAACATGTGTTATCTCACCTACCTATCATTTAAACCCGGGATTGTGTTGCCCCGTAGTTTGTAGGACGCTTAGAATTAATCCCGACTCCTTATTATGTGGAGGAGTTCCTTATCTTTATCCGTCGGATGCTGATAAGCCAACCCTACTATATTATTTAACCCTTGTATGTTTGAGTTTAGGTATACACAGGACTACGCTTGGACATAGAGCCATCAGTCATCTAAGCTTACATTGATAGCCACATTACATTGAGTTCATTACTCTTGATTTCTTGGAGTAACCCACAGGCTATTAGTCATCTAAGCTTTTTGTAGCTACTCGAACTTCATAAACCCAGTGGGCAGATACTTCATATACCAGACAGTCACTGTGCCTTAACGGTTGGATTTTATCAATCAACTAACACCGAAACCGCTGGCTCCTTTTATTTTTTATATATTTTTGTTTTTGATAAACTCAAGTCGACTGACGGTACACTCGCTCATACACACCTTTTGCTTCAAGGCCGGTGTTACCGTTTTATGTATCCTTCTGGTTTCATTGTGACATTCTTTATGCTACCGAAGATCCCTTGACATTCGCTTGTTTTGTTTGCTTGGGATGAGCCTCGTGTTTTTATTGAAAGCCACAGTTGTCTCAACAAAACTTGGCTACGCATCTTTAAATCAGAACTTACACAGCCCCGGCCTTCATTCGTTGGTATAACCACAACCTCACTCTGCATATCGACCGTGCTATCATCAAATTTCCTAACCTGAAGTTTTCCAATTCTCTATTTTCACATTGGCAAAATTGTATACCGGATTCATGAGACACCTGTAACTCGGTAAATCCCTTCGTTTTCTTAATTTGCAAAGTGGCTTTCACGCTAGATGCAAACCGCATCTTAAGTCTGCGTCTGTCTTCGAGTCCGATGCTGGTGTGACGTCAGCCGATTTTGAGATTGAGGAGCCAGCGCGCGGTGAATTTATCGGCTGTTTCTCTTCTGCGCCGATAAATAGTGACGAACTTGGGTGGACATGCTAGTCTATTTCTACGAATTCTGTGGGAACCAGCTCTCTTCGTCCCTGGTCTAGCCTTGGGGATTGAATGTGCACGAGACCTAGAGCATAGCCATAATAGTAACGTCCAGATATTCAAGCCCTTGTATTGTGGTATTTAATAGCTCCGTGGTTCCGCAAGCGCAAGCGACGGATATATTGAGAAGACTGTGCTCTGCTTTTGTGTATCGCCAATTGTGCAGAACCCATCCGATCTTAGCCTCCACCTACCTTGCAGGACATATTCCCTCTATACTGTCTGAGTTGTCTGCCATCCGACGCAATTCCATTGTTTTTTTTTTATTTTTTGAATATCCGGTTTTTCCTAATCCGGTTCCGTCAGCAATTTCAATTGGCCATCGTCTTGGGCTATCTCCAGATTTAGTACGCAATGGCACCACTACCGCCATTACAACAATCATCAGCCGCATCCGATGCTTCAGGGCGGACCGAAAAGCCAGCCCATTGCCGTGGTTTACGGCCTTATTTCTCGCGTTCACGTGGGGCTTGCATGTTGTGTCGCCAACGCAAGAAGAAGTGCGACGAAACTAAGCCCGCATGTTGGACTTGCCAACGGAGCGGCCGGGAATGTGTGTACCCGGCCGTTAAGCCCGGAGCTGCAAGAGAGTGTGATGGAGGCGGTTATACCCCGCAGCTCAAGATGGATAACTTAAGCGAAGGTGATCATGATGATAGTGATGGGTCTCCAACAAGCGAGGCTGCGGTTGTGGTACAAACTCCACCTGACGCCGTCGCTGCAACTACAACACCTGTACGGACATCAATAATGGTGTCAAGTGGGACACAGACGGATCTACCGCCATGTTCTAATGTAACAAGAGCACCAAAGTCACCTGCATCAACCACCAGAGCCATTTTGTCAAGTTTATCTGGTACCCTCTCCCGTGCCAGCTCGATACCAGACTCACCGGCACTTAAACTTGTTACTGCAGCTCCATCTCGAAAAACAGCTTATTTTAATGCCTTATCCACCGGGTTCTTGGAACACTACCTTCATGTTACAACGGAAATTTTGGTCTCTAACAATATAAAGGAGAACCCTTTTCTTCAATACGTCATGCCACTAGCACACACAGACGATCTTCTCATGGAAGCTGTGCTATGCTTAGGTGGAACTCATTTGTGCGCTTCTATAGAAGATCCTGACCCAGCTCTCAAACGGGCTACTCTGGGCTTGTATGGCTTGGTGTTGCAAGGCCTCAGAGAAAAGATGACTACAAGCAACACCGTAGTGCAGTCAAGACAAGAAAAATTAAGAACTATGACGATTGTCATGCTTTTGTGCCACATCGAGGTTTGTAATACTTCTAAGTAGGATTGCTCCATGGTACTAACACAGATATAGTCGCTACAACGACACCACCGAGGTACAATCTTTCCTCACCTTCGTGCCTTTCGAAGCATCATCTTGTCAATGCAGGACGACATGCCAAACTCATTCACATCGGTGGAAGAAAAACTTCAAGGTGCTATGCTAGAGATCTATTCTTACCTTATTCTCGTCGCCAACATCACACCATACGGACTTGACGAGGACAGGACACTTCCTCTAGACTCTATTGTATTTTCTTTTCACGACCAGATTTCCAATCTGGAGAGTACAGGGGCCATCTTCTCCTCTATTGACGGCCTGTTCTCCCTTATCCCTTCTGTCGCCCTTCTTGCAAGCCAACGCCTTAAAGAACCAGAAGACTATATGAGTCCGGAGCTTCGCCGACAATTTGAGGAACTAGAAATGAAAATCAAGAGCTGGGTACCACCAGAGGAAACTGATGTTGTCTGGGATGCCGACCGAGATTCACTGGCGTCAGTATACAAGCACGCCCTCACCATTTACCTCAAGGCATCTAAATGCGGGAGTGTCGTCAACGATACCCGTATAATCCATGAAATTCAGGACCATGTTAATGTTGCCATGTCTACTATGGTGTCATTGGCAACCTCGAGTATGTGTGCCATCCTGTTGTGGCCCGTCATGATTGTAGGCTCTGTCTTGATCATCAAGCCTCAACAAAACATGGTATACGAGGGACTGCAAACTTCGCGGTATAAAACAGCCAATGTCTTGCAGGCGATTGAACTCCTAGAAAAGCTTTGGAGGGATCCCGCACCAGAAGCATATGGGCCGTATGGTCTTCATTATATTATGAAGAAGACGGGCATTAGTATATGTATGTCGTGATAGTTAAGTAGGATTTAGTAGTATACTAGGGTCTGGGTTACGAGTATATGGTTAATGAATTTAGTCAGGGGTAATTTTGGCGTCAGGATTTGTTTTCACATGTAGACTTGCTTATGTTTGACACGCTTTCGGCGGAGCGCCCAGAAAATATAGCATTAATATTATAAGGGGGTTCTTTTGTACTCTATTAAAAACGTTGCGAGGTGCATGGTAAAGACCCTGAATAGAGGATATCCTATATAATTGGACTTTTATAATGCAGCATTGCTTGTTTGAAGGTAGTACCACGGGCCGGATATTAGCATTTTACATATGCTGATTTGGACTAAACCTTTGCGATAAGAAAGAAATTACATGGTGTGTATCGCTGACTTACATAGTTGTAACGAGCTTGATTATCTCAACATAATACGATATCTGATAACCCGATGAGGTGGATAAATATAACGCTAGATTATGGATTCTTTTGGCGTCATACTGCTGGAGCCATAGGTGCCGAAGTTAGGTTTGGGATTATGCAGTTCACATGCTGCGCCACAATCAATAAAGTCTCCAAAGAAAAAGTTTATCGCTGGGGCTTCTAGATAAAGGTTCTGGCGATATCAAACTTGCAAATGTCGTTGCTTGCTTTGGCGTAATGAGTTATATCAATGCAGCTACCACGCGGCTCTGTGCATCAATAATAAATAAACCCTGAAGCGATCCACTGCCACAATGACAGCCTGGGAGGTAATGCTGCCCACACATGAAACACAGAGCCAGGGAAGTTCAGGCTTCAGCTGAGAATCTTCCTTCAGTTGGTGATATCTGATGGAAGCCATTGTAACTCTGAACTATGTTAGGCCCCTGTAGTGCCTTTTAGCGCAGCTTTCCATTAGTGTGCCCTATCAGGTCAAGAGACAACAGTTGCTTCATCGGATGGTTCAATGAAAATCGCCATCGTCTGCTCGTGTACTCCTTCTGTATTTCCAGAGCCCGGTATTTATTGTACTCGCCGGATTCGTTAGTTGATTCCAATGTGATATGCTAGATTGTCGTAAGTCTCCGAGCCTGGCGCCCTGACATCGTCGCATCGGAGAGAAAATCTGCGGGATCCTGGATATCAAGTTTGATTGTGTCAATTGTATTGCCCTCCAAGAATCACAATAGCCTAATGTCTGCAAGACTTCATTAGCAACAAACCCCACTCGAATTCCACGCTCAGACATTTTGCCAATTCCGTCAATTAGAACGTGCCCACCTGTCACTCGGCTGACTGAGCTTCTGGTGTATATTCATTCACCCATACTTCCTCGCTTTGCCTGGATCCATCGTCTCATCTCACCTTTTGGTTGCTTGCCCTCCATTAACAGCCACTTTTTGGAAGCGTCTGCATTAAATACGATATTACCTGGCCTATTAGTTCCTTGGTTGCCAGCGTCGCTCGTTGTAATTCTTCGATCATTTCCTTTATTCATTGCAATTTTGCGCTTTTTGATCGACTTGTTTTCCTTGTCGTTCTGGTCGCACAGCCGCTCTTTTTTCTTTGTTTGCGATCAACACACGTTTAGCCCGGCTTCTGTCACGATCCAGCTTTATATTTCGAGCTGGCCGTTACTGCCGAGTATAGATATTCACAGTTGTGACCATCATTCGTGATCCCTCAGACTTTCTGTCACCTCGACCATCCAGCTAAACTTTCCATCTTTCGCCACCACCTTAATCACAATCGATTCCATCCTCGTCGCCCGTTTGATAATTCAACACCATGTCATCATCCTCGTCTGCACCGCGGGAAAGCCTGCCCCTCTCCTCGCCACAGGTTGAGAAAGCCCAGAATGAGGCTGCTACCCGGAAGTCTGGCCTTGGCCTCCACCCGGGATTTTATATTGCGTATGTCCACGCTGATTTGTAGTCTATTGTTCATGCATTTGTTATCACACTGGACGTCAACTCGTGTAGAGGATTCGATCAGAAGCATGACGCGCGCAAACACTATACTTCTACTTGCTGAACCAACCCATGGCCTGCTTGTACTAACACTACTCTCTATACAGTGCCTGGATGTTCTTTTCTAACTCTACCATCCTGTTCAACAAATGGCTTCTTGATCGCAACTTTCGTGAGTTTCCTTGTGTTCTCTCCACATACCCAGGCTATGGTATCATGATACCATCATGCTACCCCTGGAAGACTTTACCGGATTCATAGTTCCTGGTAACATAATACGCCCATGACATAATGCTAACAATATGATTGATAGGCTACCGTAAGTCAATTTATGCCTTGTAGGACTAAGTGCTCCCAGTACCACCTTGAGTCTCAAGGAAGAAATCTAGATCGATACTCGGCCTCTGTCAAAATACCATACTAACATGCCTACTAGCTATCTTGTTGACATGCTGGCATTTGATTTTCTCAACTGCGATGACGCAGATTTTGTCTCGCACCACCTCTCTTATTGATGGCCGATTCAAGGTCAAGATGACTGGCAAGGTCTACCTCCGTGCTGTGGTCCCCATTGGTGTCTGCTACTGTGGTTCTTTGGTCTTTAGCAACATGGTTTACATGTACCTCAGTGTTGCTTATATTCAGATGCTCAAGGCTGCCGCTCCCTGTGTTGTTCTTTTCATTGGCTACGTCTGGGGTGTTCAGAACCCCACCCTGAAGACGTGGTTGAACGTCATGATCATCACCCTTGGTGTTGCCATTACCAGTGCTGGTGAGCTCCAGTTCTCCATGATTGGTTTCATCTATCAGGTGTTGGGTATTGTATTTGAAGGTATTCGTTTGACTATGATCCAGATTCTTCTGTCTGGTGAAGATTTCAAGATGGACCCTCTTGTTTCCTTGTACTACTTTGCCCCCGTTTGCGCTGCCATGAACTGTCTTGTAGCCCTGTTCGCCGAGATCCCCAAGTTCCAGATGGCTGACCTCTGGGCCACTGGCATTTTTGTTCTCTTGGCCAATGGAACTATTGCGTTCCTGCTTAACATTGCCTCCGTCTTCCTCGTATGTTATCTCATCTCTGTTCGTTGTGATACACCTACTGACAGTCCTTGATATAGATTGGTAAGACTTCGTCTCTTGTCCTCACTCTTGCAGGTATTCTGAAGGCTATTTTGCTCGTGGGTATTTCCGTTATCATCTGGGGTACTCCTATTACCGCAATGCAGTTCCTGGGTTATAGCATTGCCCTCGGTGGTCTTGCGGTCTACTCCCTTGGCTGGGATCAGATCAAGACTCTTGGTGCTAACGGTGTTACTTACACCCGTACCTTCATCAGCGAAGAAGGTCGGATGTCTCCTCTTATGCGCCGTGCGGTCCTCGCCTTTATCTTGGTCGTCGTCACGCTCTTCCTTCTGTCCAATATGTTCCCTACAGCTACTAGTGTCCCTGTAGCCGAGGCTGCTGCTTCTGCTAAGCAGGCTACTAGTGAATCCGTTCGCAGCTGGTTTTCCACGTTTGGTTGGTAAGGTAGTTTGATGTGAGAGGTTGTCATAGGGGGTTTTATGAGCCATGTTCAGAGGGCACTAAGGAATGAGGTTCAGTTCCCTGGCCGCTTGAGAGACATGCTATGCTTGGATTACTTTTTTGAGGAGGGGTCATGTCATTACGATGATGTCTTTTTTGTGCTTTGCTTTGTCACGTTATCGATGCTTTCCTATTGGCAAGTCAATATCAGTAAGGTTATAGAAGGGAGTTATTTGGCTCACTTGTTTAGTATAGATCGGCTGTAGGTTTATGTTGTATATCCTGTTTGTGGGTGTCTAAGTTAGGCGTTAATGGAAATCTCTATTTGATCAAGTAATTAAGGTCCCCGATCTCTTGTTGGTGAAGTATACTCCCTGATGATTGCCATCCCTAGTGCGCAGCACATTGTGAGCCGAACCCACTATTTAACACCATTGTATGTGTCCCTGATAGTCTTCATTCCTCCCTCTGCCCTGCAGACTCTCCACTTTTAGGTAGTCTACATCAGCAATTTTATGTCTTGGTTTAAGTTCAACTACCACCTTGACATTTGCATAGTCCCTTGAGATCTAAAGTGCATGCAGGAGACCCATTGTTATCGCGATACGCACCCATAGGTTATTGGGGTCTCCCTTAACGGGGATGAATGTGCCAATATTTAAGTGTTGACTTCAATAGGGATCCCAATGTTGTGGCCAATACCATAGTGGGCATCATCACATGATTAGAGCCCTAGAGGAGGCCGATGTTATAGGAAAAGGCGACGATGGTTTATGTTGTGTAATTACATGTATTGCTCACCGGAGATGATGAGGGAGATGGCATTGGAAAAGGAAGGAAGTCGTGGCTCCCTTTCTTGGATGGGAAGGCTGGCTGGTTTATGGGGACTCCTGACTTCTGGCGATGTTAAAAGAAGAGTCCTCGCTGATTCAATGCCTAGGCTTCATCACCTCCTTCGTTTCGGTCCTTTTTGTTGTATCGATTTTTCTCCTTCATTATCAGTATATAACATTGTGAACAACTGGAAACGGACGATCCAAGTGACTCTCAGCGATCATCATAGCTGGTCTACGATTATAGATCGCGCTATCGACTATATATACACCGGCACCCAGAATATCGAGCCACTCGTCTATATACCTACTGATTTGCGAACATCATAACCTAATATTTAATATATAATGTCCGCCCTCTTGAATTACTTTTGCTCAACGCCCTCGTCGCCCCATGTGCGCACTGACTCCGGCAACCCTACCATATCCGGCACCCAACGCCGTGCATACCCCGCCCCCGCCCAATACCCCGCTACTCACATAGCGGCGGCGGTCAATGATAGATATTGGAAGGACGCAAAGAGTACGAATGTTTGGGTGACGCTAGCTACACCATGCCTGACATTCGGCCGCACTAGACAACGACTCATTGATCTGGATAATGGCGAGTCAGGACTAGAAGATGCACTGCGCAAAGAGGGTATCGCAGCGTGTATGGAATGCTTCGGGACCTCTTTATTTGGCGGTAAGTTATTCTTCTTGTTTTTATGTTCTTTTCATGCTGTCATAAAGTAATGCTGTGGAACCTATATATACCTGATTACTGGTCCCTGTCCCTGACGTCATCAATCTACCATTGAGTTACTAACATGTGAAAATGTCCGTGTCCAGGCTGGGGTTTCTATATTGCTCGTGAACGCCGTCATATCCGCCACCGTCTTGGTATTCCCGGTTCCCAAGCTCGCGATTTCGCCGGGTCCTGTCTTTGTCCTTGCCCCGCCGTCCAAGAACATGAACGCACCGTATTTGAGTACTGTGTTGAGAATGCGATTGACACGCAGCCAACACCAACTCTCCCTATGACTTGGGGTGATCCAGGTAATAGATCATCCCTGATCACGATGCCGGGCTCAATGTTTGTCACTCCGCCGGATTCTGTTGTTGAAGACAGGGGACGGCTTGTGAGGCGGAGCGATGGGACGATACTTTCAACTGAGAGTGGAGTCGATGATGTCTTGAGAGATTCGCGAATTTACCGGATTTGCACGTCTGGAAATACCTCGTCTGACGAAGATTTTCTTGCACGTGTCAAGGCAGAGGCGCTTTCCATCGTAGGGGATGCGTTTGATAATGCATCATTATTAGATGCGTCCGCTATTGAAAATGGAGAAGGAACTTTGTCTGACTGCACCCGTCTTGAACGCGCTCTAGTCAAGGTTGCATCATCACCTATTAAACCAGAAAAGCTTACTATCAAAGAAACCATGCTTCCTCCACCTCCGATGGCAGTCACGGCTCCTCGCCGCTCAATCTCTAGAACTACCGGTAGACCTTTGGTGCGCCGTGCATACAGCGCAACATTTTCCATCTCCACCATAGAAGAAGAGGACTCGGACGATACCATCGTTGCCTCGGGGCCCTCCCGCAACCAAGCTCGTGACACCTGGCCCAATCACAATATCTCCAACCCTTCCTCTCGCCCCTCAAGCTCCCGGCGCGTTGAAGTAAAATCCCTTCGGCGGAAGCCTCGTTTTATAGAGAATGATATTGCATTTGAGACTGCTGAGTCTGTCCCAATTCATGTGATTCAACAGTCAACTCCTCGGCACATCCAAGCTACCCCCAATATGCTAGTTCAGCAAATCGAGGTCCGTCAACGCCCCCGGAGTGCTCAGACTGTGGGCACTGTGAGTTCTATGCAGGGTTCTCCAACGTTGTATCCGCTCACCAGCAATCCTACGAACTCCGGGATATCGGCGCCTCCACGTGCCCAGTCACCGCTTAGCCATGAGAGTGAAGTAGCGGCCAGACGAAACTTCTTTGAGACCCAAAGGGAGAAGGGAAAGGCTAGTATTAAAAGTAGCCCGAATAGAAGGGAGAGCACGGCGAGCAACTACAGCATCGGTACTAAGGCAAGACTGCAGGCGGTGCGACGCCGGTGGCATAGACGGCATATTAGAGCTGTTTCAGAGCCTAGATTGGTGACGGGCTCGGGAGGTTTGGCGATGCGAGAGAGTGTGGGGGAGTCTTCCACGCGGAGAGTGCAAGAAGAAACGGAAGCAATGAGGAAGGCTAAAGGACGGAATATTATGGGCGGGATTCCTTGTGATATGCCAGAGAGATTACCAGTGTCTACGTATGACGGTACCTCCTACTTGACAACTCCATTCTCAACCGAGGACCGGGAAGCTTCGTATCCAGGTGATTCGGCATCTATGTCGTTGCCCCCCAGTGAAGTTAGTCGAGATGGCGATGTTGAGGATTCAGTTGAGGATACGTCGGAGATATCAAGGAGACATGCAAGAAGTGTGAGTGTACCAGAGATGGGGAGAGTGGTAGATGAGATGGAGAATGTGGAGTATATACGTGGGTTGAGGGTGGATAGGTTCCTGAAGTATTAGATAGATTCTGGGGATGTGGGGTATTGATTGGAGGGATTTTGGTGAAGAGGCGAGTGATACCCAAGATGGATAAGTATGCTTCAGTTTGTATTCATTCTAGTATATAGTAAAGATATTACCATGTTTCTGCTTGTAATTCTCATGATTTTATTTGTGTCCGTGAAATCATAACCAAGGCAGCCATTCAGAAACATGCAAGCCACCAAGACAGGGCGGTGATGCCTCCAGTGGGGGACTTTATGTAATGACGACTCCCGACTGTGCATATCACTACAGTTAAGGGCCAAAGAGAGGCGCCGTTCCTAACATTGCATTTGAATCTGCCTTAGACAATAGCGTTTCTTACCAGAGGTATCCCCGTCGCGAGTGGTTCGGAACCTTAATTCGCCAAGTTGGACAAAATACTCCAACTTGGAATATCTCTTGATGGAACTACCTTTAATTCAAAGATCAATACTGATACTCACTGTGCTACCAATGGACCATTCATTATCAAAAAATTAATGTCAAGGATAAGCATAAGATTGCCAGGTCAGCACATTAGCAAAACATGAAATACCTATCTGTCTTAATTGTTTTTTTATTATTCTTGTTCAAATGTAATCTACGACAATGTTCTTCACAATGCTGAAACACAAACTTTCCGCCAAAACAAAAATCCAGACAAGCCAAAAACGACCAGAGTAACCATATGAAATCAACAAGAAGGAAATGCAAGAAGATGGGGTGGAAATATGGGGAGGTAGTAGGTACACTGATGTCCAGATGGAACATATGGATATGAAAAAAACGGATGGTATCGTGAATAATAGTAAGTTGTGGTGGGAATGGCAGGAAATACACCCAGCAAAAGAAAGAGGGCAGACTGAAAGAAAGAGACAGAAAATGAAAAGGGACCGTCATGATGTAATACGAGGATACTGACGCCATAGCTATCCAGAATGTGGTCCCATATGAGTAATGGAAGAACAAAAGGAACCAAAAAATAGGCCATCGACAAAGCATTAAGTCTCCTATAGAGGTCTCACTGATGAAGGACATACCACGTGAGAAGATGGTGAGATAATACAACCAAAAGATGCTGCACTATTTCTGAGCCCATACAACAAAACGTCCGTATATGCAAACACAGCGTACCTGGTCCGAATAGCTCAGCAGTAGTTGTGCTACACTAGCTAATAGAGCTGAAGCTGAAAGATGAATTCAACCAATAGGCTTAGAAGAATCCAAGAATTTGCTGTTTATGAAGCAAGGCAATAAAATATATATCGATAGGAGTATTAAGATCGGGCGGGATTAGTGTATCGAGAGAATGGGCGGCATGGTTATGTACTCGATGGTAGCCTTCACTCTCAGCAGTTCTGATACAGCAGGAGTGGCTCGCCGACGTTTTCGATTTCAGGAATGGTGCACTTGAGGTCAAAGGCCTTGGACAAGACTATCTTGAAGATCTTAAGGGATGTTAGACGGGTGATTTTTAGATTGTGTCACAGATATATCATACCTTTTGGACGTTAATACTATGACTTGTGCTGCTGAAAATAAGAGCAGCACGCATAGCCTTGGCAAAGCGACGAGCCTACATTATTGTTAGTTGGGGCATGGAAATACCAACAAAAAATATAAACTGACCTGATTAGAAATTTCTTCCTGCTCCTCACGCGGGAAGTTTACGAAATGATCATACTTGGTGCCAACTAAAATTGGAATGGCAGTCTTGTTGAAACCACGACCCTGGCGGTACCACTCCTTAATACTGTTCAGAGTGCTCTTCCGGGTGAGATCGAACATGAACAATATCGCCACAGCATCATTACAAACTAGAGGAAGCATATTGACAAATTCGCGCTGACCACCAAGATCCCAGATAGAGAACGTGATTTCGGTATTGCGGATGCTAATAGTCTTTTCCATAAAGTTCACACCCAGCGTCTGAATATAGTCTTCGTCCCAGCTACCTTCCACGTACTTGACCATCAGAGATGTTTTCCCAATCTGAGCATCACCTACCATGCCGACCTTGATGACGACATGATCGCGACGAGCTTGTTCAGCAGCGGTGGCTCTTGCTTGGTATTCGTAAGAAGAGCCGGCCTGGGTGGATTGTGAAGATGGCTGGCCCGGAAGGCCAGAAGGAGGTCGTGACATGCCACCGTTTGACTGCATGGCTTGTTGGTTGTAGATGTCTTCGTTGCGATTATGGTGTTGAGTGTTGTCGAAACTTTGGCTGTGCTGATGGCCAGTCGATGGTCGAGAAGAGGGGGCAGAATATGAAGCAGGAATATGTGAAGATGAGTGGTCGTCAAAAGTCGGCACCGGGTTCATCTCGCCAGATGATTCGGTTGGCAAGTAGTGTTGCTGGGGATCCATGGCGACTATGGCGATGATATCTGAGGTTGAATGAAGGTATTCAGGATCTAATAAGGGTCATCAAGGGATGATGGTATCTTGGAATATGGGGCGGTTGACAGGCCAGGGTTTTCGGGGGGTAATAGGCAGGTGACTGGTGAGGACTTCCAATCAAGGAGATAATTGAATATACGGCCAAGTAGTTGGTGGTAGATCGAAGGAATGAATAATGGATCCGAAGATTTTAATGTCGCGACTTATAGGAATTATGTGGACAACCAGGTCCTATATTGAGGAACGATAGCCGTCGAAATGGGTGTAAGGCTTGATGGTGTACAGACGCAGGACCCTGACTATGCGAAGTGGCTGCTTGAGATAACGTGATAGGATGTTGGTCGAAGCAGAACCAGGTAGGTAGTAAACCAGGTTTTGTCGCACGTAGTTAAAGAAAAAGGGATTGTCGCTACGCAAATGACAAAGATACGGATCGGTGACAGTGATTATACGTGCAGATTGGAATATCGTATGGTTGAGCGAGATTGGCCGTGCCAAAAAAAAAAAAAAAAAGTGACAAAAGAAAGAGCAAAGAATGTGTTTTGTTTACAGCCACGTCGGAATGTTTGTTATGAAAAAAAGACTATCGAGCCAGTCGTAGTTGATTAATGGCTATAAATGGTTAGTAGGAGTCAGCTAAAGGAAGTGACGGAACAAGCGCTAGAATAAGTTCAATTAAGAAGCAAACTCCTTGAACGCTTAAAATATGAATGACAGTTTGAGCCTATGATCCATGGGCGATACCTCAACTCGACTTGGCAAGCACAATCAATAATCATGAACTGTTCCACCAAATAGGAAAATCGTAATCAAGAATACCATGTACCAGGATGACAAACGCAAGGCAAATACAACATGGCCTGGAGGGAGGTCACGGCTTCAACCCTCATCAAGCCAGTCTTGGTACAGTGAAATGGAAAACAATGCTCAGACGAAGGGGTAAAAGAACGAGGATACTTACATAGAAATTGAGCAATGTATAATGAGCCTTGCGTACTATGCGTCGTCAAGAGCAAGATAACTCTAGGCATGAACAAGCATAAAGGTAAGGCTAGACAGCATGCAAAGTCGGCTAATACAGCAGTGTGTCTTGAGCGAAAATCAAAGGATGGCACGCAGGTGGACAGCCAAACAAGAAAGCGAGGAGGATGAAGAAGAATTTGGGGGATGGAGAAGCGGGGACAGTAGATTGCGTGTGGTGATGTTTGAATTCCTTGGGAGAGATCACGCGAAGCAAATGCTGATGGTTCCTGGATTGTGGGATCGAGGATATGGATGGAAAATGAAGACAGGGCGAGCTCTAGAAGCTGAACGAAGAAAGCCCACAACGTGTAAAAAAAAACACTGTGGGGGGAAGCGGTCAGCACGAGAAGATAGGCTAAGTTAGGCCTAAACAGGACCGTGTGTAGTTTTTTTCTAAACCGTCACTAGGCTAGTTACCATGCGTAAAGCCCCTCGTCAAGTGCAGCATGCCGGTAGATTTCAAAGCTCATGACGTGTAGGTAGCGATAATAAGTAACTATGGTGTATTACCATTCAGAGGACATTATAGCATTATAATAATATACTAACTAACATGATCACAGTGTCCTTTGTGGAGAGGGTATCAGGATACTTCGAGGCACAAGACAATGCTCCTTAGTCTCATTCGCTGTATCTCCCCGCTTGGTTGACGCCCTCAACATATGCCTCGATGCTCTCCAGCGCTAATGGGGTACACAACAAGTCTATTTGTAACGACTCTGTGTGACGAGGAACAGTCTATTAGCATTGGACCAATCTCCCTCTCGCTATTGTTGATTCGCCCGGGCGGTAACGTCCTGGGTGATGTGCGCCAAAGTACTCGTGGTGTTGATGCCCTGAACCAAGAGCAGCCTCTGATTGGTCAGTTTGTTTGTTGTCTGTTGACTTTGGTTTCTTGGTGTTTGAATTCCTGATTGGAAGGCCGACGTGGCATGAGCCATGCAATGAATCACAGGTCGGGATGTACGATAACTTAGTGGGTAGAGTATTATTAGGTCATGGAGCATACAGAAACCACTATAACGGCCGGTAGTAGCGGCCATATCCCATCGAGTATACCCAGTCAACAATTGTCTATACACAAATCATTCTTCACAAGCATGTGATTATCGCTAATAGTTTAGCAAGCAAACACTGATAGGTTGACATTCAATACAACGCTGGAACTATAATACCAATCATGTTTGCTCGAAATTCATGGTCAATCAAATGAGAATGACAAGAGCCCAGAAATATACACTCGCAATTCAAGACAAGTCATCCCTCAACTTTCCTCCGTAGCCCTGACTTGAGCGACCTGATCCTACGTGTCTTCTCAAGCTACTGAATGTTCTGTGTGCTTGCAGATTCAGGTGGATAACAACCGAGCGGAAGCCCTCCATGTTCCCAACCAGTTGCGCACCGGCACCATCCTCCGCTTGTTCTTGCTATCTTCACTCGGACCTTTGAGCGGTAAACATCCCCGTATTTCAGTCCAAGCCATACCAAGTCCTTGAAACATGGCAATGAGCCCTGTACAGCTCAATCTGTTTATCTGGATTAAGCAGAAGCTAGGATCAATCCCCTCCGCTTGATCGATTCCGACGCAGGTTTTCCCCAGGATGTGAAATCTTTCCTCGGGGAAGTTGGACTTCCAAGTGGAGCCGTCCTCTCAGCGTCGAAACGTTAACGGAACGAACTAATCGCAAAGCTATAATGAGAGATGTATACTAACGAGGGTGAGCGGTGCGTGCGAAAATGTGGATTGCGCCAGATCGCATCTTGGCCGCGCTCGAATTGAAAAAGGCGGGATCGCCCACTCACTGCAAACCCCGCAATCTTGTCTCTCTCCCATCATTATATTCTATTGCTCCATACAACCATCGTCGTCTGTTCAATCTTTAGCCGTAAGTATCCTACATAACCGATTCGACCCATTAAGTCGGATATCTGCTTCCTATGCCCCGGATCAAGATCATATGCGGGAAGCCTACCATCCAACCAACTCGCTTAAAAAGCTATCTGTTTTGTGGGCCATCAATACCAATTGCAGCAACCTACTGCTTTTTGCGGACCGTTGATATGATCATTGCTGGTGGAATTATATCCGATAGCTGCACGACTCTTTGCGACTAATACTCAAAGTCCCAGTTTCCAGTCCTTAGTTCTCTTTACCCTTTCATCCAGACTTCGGTTTTTGCTCCTCCAGCCTCAACTCTGTATAAATCGACAAAATGGCCTCTATTGCCCGTTCCCTGCGTGCCGCCCGCCTGGCCGTTTCCGCCGTCCCCCGCGTCGCCGTGCGCCCTTCCCTGGCCGTCTCTTCCCGCGCTTTCTCCATCTCCAAGATTGGTACGCCGACCCCAAATGCCCTGCCCCCTCTCATACCCCGCCCTCCGCCCCGGATTTTACACTTCCCGCCTGCCCGCGGCCAAAGCATCAAGTCTGTGGCGGTCCCACGGGATACCCCGGTCACATATCGCTAACAAAAAATGTTATGAATATAGCTCTCGAGAAGCGCTACGCCACGGATCACGAGTGGGTTGACCTCGACGTCGAGAAGAAGACTGCTGTGATCGGTATTAGTGATTACGCTGCTGACAAGCTGGGTGACGTTGTTTACGTTGAGCTTCCCGAGATTGGTGCTGAGCTTCAGGCCGGTGATGCCATGGGTGCTGTCGAATCCGTGAAGTCGGCTTCCGATATTCTGGCTCCCATTCCTTGCCGCATCGCTCACGTCAACACTGTTCTTGAGGAGAAGCCCTCTACTATCAACCAAGCGCCCGAGGATGTCACCGGTGGCTGGATCGCCAAGGTTGAGGTTGACGACGCTGGTGTTAAGGCCTGGGAGGGTTTGATGACTTTCAGTGACTACGCCAAGTTCACCCAGAGCGAGGAGCATTAATGGGTTATACCTCTATATGGTGCTTTTAGAGAGTGGCTGATGATTACGAAAATGGACGGCGTTCCGGAACCGTCTATAGAGTTCCGACTCCAATTTTGATACCTTGATATATTCCGAGTTTCTTTTTCTTCAAATCACTTCCATCCTAGTGCGCACAGGTCATTAATTATATATGGCATTTGTTGTATTAGATTCATTCATCGTGTCGTGATTATGTACCAGATATTTCATTTCCATTTGAACCCATTACTCCGACGGTTTGACCGGGGCCTTGTGCTTCAAGGCATTGATTCCTTCCAGAATCTGATCAGCCCCCTGCGTCGACAGCCTCTCAGCCAACTCATTACCAAACAGATGGGCCTCCTCGAGTGTCACAATCTTACGAGTGTCCTCAACATCCACACCTTCACTACCATCTGCCTTGACAACGGTTGCCTTGATCCGCAGTTTACCCTCACCAACCCACTTACTCTCCACGCCAATAGGGACACTGCAGCCACCCTCAAGTCTCCGCATCACTGATCTCTCCGCAGTGCAAGCCAGCATGGTCTTCTCGTCCTGAATATCCTTCAAAAGGGCCATAATCTTCTCATCATCCTCACGAGCCTCGACACCAATGGCACCTTGGCCAACGGCATGAAGAATCCCCTCGCTCTCAGACTCGAGATACTGGGAAATACGAGAATTATGCCCCATACGCAGGAGGCCAGCAGCTGCAAGAATAATAGCATGGAAGGGGCCCTCATCAAGCTTGCGGAGGCGGGTTTCGATGTTTCCGCGGATATCAGTGAATTCAAGATCAGGATAACGTCTCTTGAGCTGAGCAATCCGACGAATAGACGAAGTCCCAATAATGGAGCCCTTAGGCAAATCCGCCAAGGACTTGTATTGACCCTCCAGAGTCTTCTTGATGCAAACGACATCCCGGGGATCCTCCCGCTCGGTAATGCAGGCCAAAGTGAAGCCCTCAGGGAGTGATGTCGGCATGTCCTTGAGCGAGTGGACGATGAAGTCGACCTCCTTAGAGGCCAACATAGCTTCAAGCTCGTTGGTCCAGAGGCCCTTACCAGCGAAGTTGTACAGGGCGGTGTTTTGGTCCTTGTCACCAGCGGTAGAAATGGAGTTGATGCGGAACTCGTAGTCAGGGTGGATGGCTTGCAGGGCTTCAATGACCATGTTGGTTTGCTTCATGGCAAGGGCCGACTTGCGGCTGCCGATATTGATGATGGTGGGCATGGTGAAGAGTGTCTATAATTTGGTTAGTCATATGGGCCAAGTGAATTTTTAGTGCAGGGCACTTATACCAAAAGTGAATTTGTTTGCTAATTTTACTTTTCAATATCGGCTGTATGTATTCACTTGAAATCGGACAAGGGCCACGATGAGATGATTAGATGGGAGATCCTCGGAATTTCAATAACAGGGTTTTTAACCCTATATAATCATTTAGTCAAATATTGGTTAGAAATAGGTATCAAACTCATAGAAAAATATTTTTAGCAATTAACCGTGATTAGATTAAAGTCTGTATAAAATAGTGTGTTCTGATTTCCAAGTTCTGTAATGTTGTGTTGCCAGCTAAAATACGAGATGCAATATCAACATCATCCTATAATAACCTTTGAAACTCCAAAGTTCTGTAGTCGTCTTCTTGCTGTGGTCAGAAGGTCTGTGTCATGGCCAGGCGTTTACTGGCGAGCAGCAACCTTTGGCTCCCAACTGGATATCTTGGGGATTGTCCTATAAAATGTTAGATCTGAAGGTAATGGAGCAAGAATAAGAAGCCATACGTGCTATAGGGCTTATAAGCCCCAGGAGTTGCCGTCAGATTGACCTGAACTTCGGGGCGCTCCCACTTGCGAACCTTAGTCTGCAAAAGGGCATCCTGGGTGGGAGGCGAATCGACGGAGTAGGAAATCCAGGCGTGCCAGCCGGGCTCAATATGGGCACTGCAGCGACGTTAGAATTAGCCTTTACGAGTAGAGAAGAATTGAACTTACGGATCGTAGTCATGCTTGGCATATTCAAGCCAGCGGGTACGGACTGTCGGGCATCACGTCAATACTATTCTAGCGGTATGGTCATAAATCAACTTACGGGGCAATTCCTCGCTGTTCTCAAAGTACTTATTGCCAAACTTGTCGGTACCTACTAGCTGACCCCATTTGGTATCACCTAACCATGTGTTAGCACTTAAGACTGAAGTTTACATCATCATATCTCTAAACATACCAATGTACTGTCATCACAACAACCCATGTGGGATTAGGGTTAGCTTGCTATATCTAGAGGAGGGGATTGGTCGGATATCGATGAATAGCTCTCTGTATATGGATCAGATTGAATCCATTCGTCCAATGACCTTCCAAGGCCGAACTCACCAGCATTTGAATGACATATTGCTGTGCGGGGGATATTGTTAGCAGGAGGCCAATTTCATGGGGAGCGGATCGTTTACCTTGAAGCCAATCTTCCGCAGATTGCTTAGAGTTCTCGTGATAGTCGACATGATGTTTACTTGATCAGTCAAAGTATTAGAAAAGTTATGAAGATATCAAAACCCAATATCCTCTCCAGTGGGGTCTCACAGAGGTCGACTATGGGGTATAATCTGGCCAACCTGAGCTTATCCTTGGCTGAGCGCATTCCTTACTCTGGGGTCGTGTGTTGAGCCAGTCTCCGGATAATCCACGGTAGAAATGCATATTCAACGACACCTCCCAAATCCAACTCTTAAGTGGGGCATTGTTTTCTGTTCTATGTTTGTGGTAATATTGTGCCTGTAAGTGAACTTCTCGGCGAATGATGATATCACCTATATATCCCTAGAAGTTTTATTTCAAGGCGCCATGTCTCGCGTGATGATTCGGTGCTTTAATGGCGCCCGGGGATTGCCCCATAGGATGGTGCGGCGAGCTGGTCACGTTAAGCTTGTGCAAACCCGTCTGTATTCATCATCACCCGGGAATGCAAGCACACAATCGGCGGCTGGCATTTCTGGGGGACAGAGCGCTTCTATACTGCCATTTGTAACGGAGTTGGATCGCATTGCACCATCGTTCGATATTGATGGTAGTCAGATTCGGGTGATACAGTCCCCAGCAGAATTCTACTCAACATTGAAGGTATATCATTCGCCAAAGCTACATGCCTGTGTTGTCATGTTATGCATGCACCGAATAGCGTACTGAAAAATCTCATAGGACAAAATCAAATTAGCAAAACGCCGTGTCTTCTTGTCCACTTTGTATATCGGCAAGACCGAAAAAGATCTTGTATGTAATTAGTTTCATTTCATCATAACATGCGGATCCTCTAACATTAAGTAATAGATTGACACCCTGAAAACTGCTCTTCGTAATAATCCCGATTTGAAAATTAGTATTCTTACTGACGCTCTTCGTGGAACTCGAGAGGCCCCGAACCCCTCTTCTGCTTCGCTGCTGGTTCCTTTGGTGACCGAGTTTGGTGCTGATCGTGTTGAAATCCGGATGTACCATACTCCCAATCTTACCGGTCTCCGGAAAAAGTATATTCCTAAGAGAATCAATGAGGGTTGGGGCCTCCAACATATGAAGCTGTATGGCGTTGATGATGAAATAATATTGTCTGGGTAGGCCGATTTTACGTAGGCATCTCTTGGACATTTACTGACGTTGAACAGGGCCAATCTTTCTACTGATTATTTCACCAATCGCCAAGATCGCTACCACTTAATCTCTTCTTCTGATATTACTGAGTATTTCAGCAAGATCCATAATGGTGTCTCTTCCCTCAGTTACCTGATCAAGCCCAGCTCCGAACCATCTGGGTTCGAAATGGCTTGGCCGAATCCTGGTCCTGCCCCTATCACATCTCCCAACAACTTTGTTAAATATGCCACCGAGACTTTACAGCCACTTATACAACCTACCACCAAACCTGCCGCTCCTGTTAGCAACACTCGGTTATACATGATTTCACAATTCTCCCAGCTCCTAACCCACGACACCTCAACAGAGCTCCCCGCGATTACTCATGTCCTTAAGACTCTTTCTTCCCCAAAATTCACTGGGTCATCCTGGACCTTTACTGCTGGCTACTTCAACCCTGCCCCATCTCTGACTAAACTCCTAGTCGACTCCGCTTCCTACGGTACCGTCATCACCGCCTCTCCCCATGCCAACGGCTTCTTTCAATCTAAAGGCGTCTCCGGTATGCTTCCGGCTGCCTATACCTACCTAGCCCGCCGTTTCCTCCGCACCGTCGAAGCTCAGGGTCGTGGTGATGCCATTACTCTTAAAGAATGGAAGAAAGGTAGTGTGACTGAGCCTGATGGCTGGACATATCACGCGAAGGGGCTTTGGGTGGCATTGCCTGGGGAGTCAAATCCATCAATTAGCGTGGTGGGAAGTTCTAATTATACGAAGAGGAGTTACTCTTTAGATTTGGAAACAGGGGCGTTGATTGTAACGAGGGATGAAAACCTGAAGAAGAGATTGGGAGAGGAACAGAAGTGGCTACAGGACCATGCTGCGCCGGTAACCTTGGATGATTTGGCGAAAACGGAGAGGAGAGTTGGGATCCACGTGCGGCTAGCAATGTGGCTTGTCACGGCTGTTGGTGGTGCTTTGTGAAGAAACCAACTATACTCCGGAGCTATCATGTAATTTGGGTCTACGGAATCAGGCTGTGTATGATTAGTGTAATATAGTTTTGATAATATCTCGGAAGAATTCTATACTTGACTCGGCCATAACAGGTAAACATCTGATATAGAGGAAGATTATAGGTTGATCAAAGTGAAACGGCATGATAAATTCATATGTAACAGTAGTAGTACAATATGCCCACAACTCGGCATCCGATCCCAACAAAATATCGAGTCTAGAAAACAACACGATATCCTTCTCCATAGAGTACAAGACCCTCCAAACCCCAAAATAAGTGAAAATAAATTTAGTGTACAAAGCAAGGCCTCTAGACCTTCCTGATGACCTGCTATCAAGTAAGCTCTCCCCACCAACATCCCCATCTCCCCATTTAACCAGATCTCGTCCACTTGCGCCCATTGGACAGACCACGAATACGCTTCGTGTACTTCCAAAGATGACGGTACTTCGGTCCCTGGCGCTTCGCCTCCCAACCGCGCGCCTTCCGGCGAGGCTTGAGAGAGTGAACCCGGATTCTGCGGAACACCGTGTTGGCTCCCTCGTACCCGTTACGCTCCATAACCTCCTTCATCGTCTCATCCCACTCCGTTCTAAACATGGTGAAACCAATAGGCTTAGTATTAGTCTTGTCCTTGAACGACTTCAAGCTGAAGCCGATACGTTGCTCATAGGCAGCCTTCAAAGCGGCAGCATCAAGGGGCTTGTTCTCAGCTTGCTCGAGAACGACTATAGCCAGACGGTGGTAGGGAGAACCCTGGTGCGCATATGGGGGCATCCATTTCTGGACCAGTTGTTCGGGCTTTTGAATGAAGGAAAGAGGGAGAGAAGACTTGGTCGGGTCGTGAGGCAAATTGACAGCCAGGAAGTGGCACCGCTTTTCGAAGGAATCCTTGTCGATGTTGGGAACATCGAGATCGACAACGGCGACAGTGAGGAGACGGGGGCCAGCACTGAAAAGTTGAACGTTGAGGCGGGCAGGGAACTCGCTGACTTTGGACAGGACAAAGGTTCCGGGCGCGATCTTCTTGCGGCCAAAGTGGAGCTTGACGTCGGCGGTGACGTCGAGTTTAGGTAACAGATCAGGAACTATTTTGAATTGTTGGATACGCTGTTCGGTGATCTTGCGTTCGTAAGCTTGCCATTCATTGTTGGCCAGGTAGCGGTAGATCAATTTGTTCATGTCACCTGTATATTCCATGTCAGCTCATGTTCCAGTTGCATGTTCAATATTGGAGGACAAACCTTCACCATCTTCTAATCTCCTTCTCACAACGGGATCATTAATATCGGCCTGAATCTGCAGCCACTCTACTCTTTCCCGTAAACTCTTGAGTTTAAGATCCCGGCCAGCGAGACCGCGCTTGAACTTGCTTCCATCAGATTTCTCTAGTCTCGTAATTTCCGCCAATTTCTCTTGTAACTCCGTGATCTTCTCATCACGATCCGCCTTCAAAATTTTGCGAGCCTCCTGGAAACACTGGAACGGCATCTGCTCGAATGGAACACCCAGACCAGTCCGAACGGCCATCCGGCGACGGCGAGAACCAATAGGCGGCGTACCGGCCTTCATGAGGGCGATTTCAGCCTCCTTGCCCACTGCAGTGTTCGGGTCGAGATTAATGGGGTCGAGGTCGACCGGGGGAGTGGCTGCAGGAGCAGCTGCCGGCTTGTCGGTTAGGGTGGCGTCTGTAGAGCGGACGGAGCTCATGGAAAAAGGCCGGTAGGCCAACTGGAGGGGTCCATGACCAGGGAGGGTGCGCAAAAGCGGGCGCGCAACAGAGGAGCACCGGGACATTATAGGCGTTTCGGGCAATTCTCTGACGGGCGGTAGCTGGGACCGGAACGGCAGGATTCGTCTTGTAGACGTAGGCGGGTAGACGGGCTGCAGCGGCGACTGTGACGATATCTGAGACCTCAATTCAAGCACAAAATTTCAACAACGAATCGGAGCGCTCGTAAATGCCCCACCAACCATCAGTTTAGACTTCTGCAACCTAGAATGCAAGTTAACTTAATACTGCCAGCTGGCACATGGGTTTAGAGATGGGTAATATAGTAGACGACAGCTGGCTACCCTCACGGCTTAAATGAGGTGGTGCCCCACATTAACATTGCTTCACCGCTTTCAATACATGGCAGAAAAAAGTTCAGAACTAGGAAAAAAGTGATGCAGGAATTTGTTGGAGGACAGGTCCAAAGTGCTGCGATTGCTGCAGTATCATATTTCAACGTCGCCATTATTAACCTCATAAATTGACGGAAACCGCAATCCATATATATCATCCATTAATATTTCCCCTAGCGACCAGAAATCAATTCAACAAACGCCAACATGGGCTCTGGAAAGGCTTCTGCGGCCTCGTCCAAGAAGGTCCTCTTTGAGGATTCCGAAAGTGAAGGCGAAGGTGGCGCTACTTTCAGCATCAACAAGTCTTACGCCGAGAAGCACGAGTACCAGAACAAACTGAAGGAGAGACATCAGCGTGAGTGACCGACTACAATTCCGCCAAATCAATCATAAAGTGCTAACTCATGTCGCAACTAGTCGAGGAAAAGTTTAAGCGCGAGGGTCGCGATCTCGACAATCTTGACGAAAGCACCGAGGAGTCTTCCGACGACGAGACTGAAGATGAAACTGGCTTCCTCGACACTGATGAGCTCAATGCTGAGCTGTCTGCCACTATTAAAGCCATTAGGAACAAAGACCCTAAGATTTACGACAAGGACCACAAATTCTACTCTGAGAAGGCCGAGACTGAGGAGTCTGGACCTAAGGAGAAGCCTCTGTATCTGAAAGATTACCACCGCGAGCAGTATCTTAAGGGTGTTGTCGAGGCTCCTGACCACGAGGAAGAGGATGCGCCCATGACCTACACCCAGGAACAGGATGCTCTCAAGAAGTCTATTCTTTCTTCTATCCACGCTGTCGGCCCCGACGATGAATCTGAGGATGAGGAGAGCGAAGCATTCCTGAAGCGCAAGACTCCGAAGAAGGCGACTCTCACTGCTGATGGTGTCCACCCCGACCGCGAAGCTGCCACCAAGCCTTCTCTTACTGAGGCCGACATCGCCAACGCCGACAAGAATCCCGAAACCTTCCTTGAAAATTTCATGGCTTCTCGTGCCTGGGCCAAAGGCCCTGATGGCTCGAACTGGGACGCTTTTGACTCAGATGATGACGATGCAGAACTTGAGACCGCCGAGCAATTCGAACATGCCTTTAACTTGCGTTTCGAGGACCCTACAAAGTCTAACGAAGTACTTCAAACCTTCTCTCGTGTATTGGCTAACGACAAGTCGCTACGCAAGGAGGAGAAGAACTCACGTAAGCGTGCCCGTGAGGCCGAAAAGGAAAGAAGAGAGGCAGAAAAAACCCAAAGAAGGGAGGAGAGGGCACGTCTTAAGAAACTCAAGCTTGAGGAGATGCACCACAAGCTTGATATGATTCGCAAGACCGCTGGTGCCTGGGGCAAGCAGCTTACCGAGGAAGAGCTTCTCAAGTTCCTTAACGATACGTATGAAGACGACAAATGGGAGGAGGAGATGACTACGAGATTCGGCGATGACTACTATGGCCTTGAAGATAAAGATATGGGTAGCGACGACGAAGAGGAAGAAGTTGAGGAGAACGGCAAGAAGACTAAGAAGCCTAAGAAGCCTACCTGGGACGACGACATCGACATCTCCAAAATCGTTGGCGAGGAGATTGAAGCCCCCGCCCGCGAATTCACCGTAGCCGATCTCGAAGACTCTGACAACGAAGTTGCTGCAGCTGCCGACACCAACAATGATGAGGCTGAAGACGAGGACGGCGAGCGCCCCTCTAAGAAGCGGAAAACCTCTAAGAAGGACCGTCTCGACGCCAAGAAGGCCGCGAAATCTGATCGTAACAAGCTTGCCGAGATCGTTGACAGCCACATGCAAATCGATGATCCCGATGCCCTCGCGATCCCCTCTCGTCGCAAAAGACATCGGGAAGCCCCTGCTTTCCGCTACCGCGAGACGTCGCCGACGTCATATGGTCTCACTGCACGTGATGTGCTGTTGGCGCCGTCGGATACTGCTTTGAAGAAGTTTGCTGGATTGAAGAAGTACGCCGAATGGCGGTTGCCTGAAGTCAAGGAGGCGGATTCGCGGAAATTGGGCAAGAAAGCGCGGTTGCGGAAGTGGCGTAGGGATGTGTTCGGTAAAGACTTTGAAAAGTCGGGGCCGACCTATGGGTTTGGAGAGCTGTTTAAGGCTGAAGAGAAGAAGGAGAAGGAGAAGAGAGGGGCATGGGGTAGCGATGATGATGTGAAGGTGCGGAAGGAGGATATCAAGGAGAAGGCGGCGGATGGCGAGGGGAAGAAGAAGAAGAGAAGGTCGAAGAAGAAGGGGAGCAAGGCGGAGGAGGAGGAGTAAATGAAGTCATGTGGAGAATTTGTGTCATTGCATATAATTTGTTGGATATTGGAATTGGTTGTTGGTATTTCTTTTTGGTATCTTGTTTTTGTTTTGTTAGATTATCCGTTAGTTGATATCTCCCGTCACATTGTCTGGCGTTCAAAATAAGTTTTGTTTTCCACCATTTATTTGTTAATTACTATCCTGTTTTAGTTAACTAGTAAGTCTATAAAGTGAAAATGAAAATACAAAGTGGTATATAAAAATCAAATACTGCCAATGCCAATTCTACAACAATCCATTTTCCCACCATTGATATTAGTGTTGTTGTTGTTGCTGCTGTTGTCCATGCATAGAATCAAACGCATTCGCCAAACTACCCATCCCACCCGCAAAGATACCCCCAAAAGTCTCCATGCCATTCACCCCCAATCCCAGATCTTGCCCGACATCCGGCGGCTCCATATTAAACGGCATAAACCATGCTGAGCTCGCTTCTGGCCCAAAGTTCAGAGTGGACCCGGAGGAACCATCAGAAATCTGGACGTTCTGCATCATGGGCCGCCGGCGGTCTACAGACATGCCAGCGTTATTCATCATGTGGATATGCTGCTGTTGTTGCTGAGGTGTCATTTGGGTAGGTTGCTGGGGTGTCACTTGCATATTTATAGCCCAGGCTTGCGAGGCAGGTTGATGAGTAGGCTGTTGTGGTAGAAGGTTATGGTTTCCCATGCCAAGCTCCATAGAATAGGCATTAAGAACCAGCTGACGATCTAAGGGCTGGACAATATTGCCAGACTGGGAGAGCGACATGTTGAACATGTCGTTGGTCGTGGGGAAAAATTGAAGGTGGTTCTGCTGATGTTGATGTTGAAGATGTTGGCTGAAGTGATTACTTCCATCGACAGTCTGGGGACTGAGAGGCAGATTTTGGGCGGTTGATTGCGCCATTGAAGTTACTGGGGGAACTTGAGGCTGTGGCGTATGAGAATTTGACGACGTATGTGACATTTCTCGACTACTTTGTGGCATTTGGGTAGTCGGCTGATTCTTCTGATTTGGACGCTCTTGTTCAGCGCGCTGCGGGTCATTTGTGCTCCATGGACTCCCATCAGTTGTAATCTTGAGTCGCCTTGCCTTTGATGGGCTGCCAGATGGGTGAGGATAGACGTCCTTCTGTAGTACCTGAATTGATTGGCTCAGGTCTGATAAAGCTCTACGAAAGCCAGCAGCTGTCTGCTCCCGATTCTTTGGGCTCGCCATGGCGGACTGTGGTGCAGTGGTGGAGCTTTTTGGCGTTTCTGCTTGAGGTGTCGCTTCGCTATCCTTCCGAGCGGTTGCTTTCCGCTTAGTCGATGGCTGAGCAATAGCATCTCCATTTTGAGGTGGGGTAAGAGTCGTAAAGAATTCCTCCACAGTATGCAGATCAGCCTTTTGTTCTAAGGCAGCATCTTCTCCTTTTCTCTTGGTTTTGGCAGCGGCCGAGCTATCGTCATTAGCTACACCATGAGGATAGCGGTCAAACCAATCACCATATTGAACAATGGGGGTAGCCGTGTGGCGTTCATCTTTTGATAAACCCCGCGAAGCCGCATCAGCATATGTTTGATATTGCTCCCGCAGGTTCTCTGACATCCAATGGAACATACCCCAGTACCGCTTCATACGTGAAAGGTACTTCATATTGGTAGTAAGGTTGTTTTTCGACTGGATAGCTAACGTCTGATCCCCAGAAAAGATCCCGAGAATATGGATAGTACTGGACGAAAACGCAACATAACCAGCGAACGGCGCAGTCACAAAATGAGACTCGGCATCACGCAAAAGCTGCGATACTTTGTTGGCAGTATCAAAGGCCTTCTCCTGGACAGAAGTGATAAACTCCCGAGGTGTGGTGGCTGCAGCCTCTGGACTCGGGGGTTTACCCAAAAGAATCCGGCTCAGGAACAGAATGTTTTGCTGGATGGCAATGTGCATGAAGATGAACTGATTGGCCATGCCTTCATTGTGGTGCAGCTGAATGTTTTCCCAAGAATATGTCAAGCTCTCGGGAAGATCCTCAAGCAATTTCTCTGCCTCAATCGCGAGCTGGGCATAACCAGATTGTGAACTGTAGATAGGATGGATATCGCGATCTTTACCACCCAAATTAACATAGGTGATGATGCGGCCCCAGAGAGCTATAACACGGACTGTGTGAGCCGCAACTCCAATGTTCTCGCGAGCATCATCAGATGCGCCATCATACGCTACTGCAGGACTTGAAAGTTCACCGCGCAAGTCTTGAGTTGGTGCCGGAACGTCCAATTGGAAAAATGATTCCTTCACTGGGAGCGGGATCTTAACTGACTCTTCCAAGATGAACATGGGGCGATCTGTCCCCGACGAATTTAGACGGTCCATCAAGAAACACGCCCACATAGTACGTCTTCTGATCTCCCGGTCAATAAAACTCAACTGCGGCTTGTCACTCGCCGGATCATGAGCAAGGTCCCGATGGAGTTGCAGCGCATACGCCATACGCATAGCCTGGCCACCGAGAGCCCAACTTCGGCCACCATGGCATGTGCCAAATTCATGAAGACCGAGGATCAATAGGCAAATTAGAATGGTAATGTTGGGCCATTCATAGCGTGTGATGACGATTTTGCGAGCAACGTCAGCCCATTCTTCTCCGCGAAGAAAATTTGGAGATGTGTTGAGTTTTGGATGTGTGGAGAAGCGTGCAGATATGGCGCATACTGACAAAATCAGCACGGGTGGTAATGATCCAGCTCTATAGTCCATGTTAGTAGATGGTCATGCACAACTTAGCTTGTGGGATAACATACCTCAACTTGCGCATATAGCTGGGCTTATGTAGAAGGTGATAGGCTTGGCCATAGACGTTGTCAAAGAAAACTTCAGCCAAGTGTTCTTGGATTTCCTTTTCTGGTAGAGCGTCCATTCCCTCTACAAACAGCCTATCGTCACAAGGCTCCTGGATAACTGCCGAGCTTTGAGGTCCCTCAACCTGCCCATTGATCACTGCCTTCGACCAGCAGTCTACATCAGGCCCAAAGGCTTCTTCGGCAGGCCTCTTTTTCGAAGTTGACCCTGTAGAGCCAGTACCCATTTTCGAAGCCCCAGGAATTGACGGCTTAACAACTGCCCTAGGTACAGTCGGTGTACTACTGTCATCCATCTTTGGGACCGCTTTTATTATGCGCTCTTCCATGCGCTTCAATCGCTTATCTAACATGGCCATATAATCCGTTCTCGGTGCTGCTTTTCGAGTTGTCACCTTATACACGCAGGGGATCCGGGAGCGCAAACAATGCTTGCAAGCCGGCTTTTCACCAGAGCAGCGGATTTTTTTTCGTCGGCAGGCAATGCAGGCGAGTGGTAGCCGCTTGCGTTCTTTCCCGGCTTTGGTTTTCAGTTCGCTCCAGGCGGGTTGTGTGTCTTTATCGCTCTTAGTTTTGGGCGTCGGTTTCTCTGTGGCACGTTCCACGGCGTTTGACGGACCACTTGAGAGGCCAAATTCGTCGGCGGCATCATCTTCAATGTAGTGTGGTATTGACGGACCGGGCTCCGGGGCGGCCTTGGCTAATGAGTCTGTGGTTGAGATGTCAGTTGCGAGAGTTGAGTGAGATTTCGGGGTGACTTTTGGGGTGTTCGAAATCTCGGGTAATTTCGAGGGTGTGCTGACGGAGGCGGAGGGGACCAGGGAAGCAAAGTTGATATCAGTAAGGTCACTGAAGTCAGTAACGTCCATATCAAGTGTTGGAATTGCTTGTGCTGCTTGCGCGCCAGTAGTCTCCGGTTGATCCAACTCCATCGAATTCGCTCTATCCTGCTGCATCATAAATGCAGCCGCAACAATCTCGTCGCGGTTTAACCCAGGAAATACGTTGTGAATGTCCTCGTTCTGAGACTGGTCGGGAGGGCCCATCTCCAAGATTGGTTGACGTTTAGCTTTGCTCCTGATGCACGGTAGAGTCAAGCTATGGGCTTAGTCATGGACTATTATTGAGTAGCCGATAGGGCCCACGAGAAATCGGACAGACGCCTCGAGGCGAGAGATGCAGAATTGGTCACGAGGTATGAGGATTAGCGGGACGGGGCGGTACGAGGGTGTAGGTGTCGGAGGACGAGGGGAGCCGATAGGTCTCGGGCGCAGGGAGAGCGGGTTGGGGTGAGCTTAATAGTTCGAGGGGTAAACAGGACGTGAGGGTAAGCTCGATGGTGATCGTTGAGTTCTTAAATGGTTCTAGAAAGATTTCTTATTTGTCATGCAATGCGACAGCGGGCTGAAAATATTGCGGCTCTTGATGACTGTATATATTTGGTGCGTAATTAAGAAATTCAAACAATGATGGTTTGTGGCACAAGACACAGAAATTCTGAATTGATGTTTTGGGAAAAACAAAATCCAAAATCCCAATCAATTTTCACACGGAATATTCAGGCCATGCCAAGATGTGCTTCAAGGCCCTTGTCATTGAGATAACAAAAAGTCCAAGAAAGTCCAGCAGTCATCACCACGTCTCTACGTTGCGTCCAAACCCTTCTAACCAAAATTCGCGACCTGCAAAGCTTATACCTCGTAGGATCATCCGTCCGCCGATTCGCCAAAGGCGTTAGCCTTGGACGAAGTTTGTTTCATTAGTTGAAACTAGCGAATCCCCAGCACTGGAATCCCCCAGCCGGCCCCCACGAGTCGCCATGTGTGCAGTGTGCAAGGAAGATCAACGGGTGCGATGGAGCAACGAATCTGTACGGCCAATTCCAAAATCAGGGTCCTGGAGGATTGAGGAATATGCAAGTTGCTGAAGTAATCCAAAGTGATAATTGTTGGCGGTATATGAGTATCAAGACCTAGATCATGATCATGGCCATGGTCATGGCCATGGCCAGATTTACCAAGTGTACAATTCACAGTCCTTTATGGCAAGTGTTGCCGTCGCCATAACGGCAAGTACGCGTCAATCGGCCCATCCCCACGGTAGTTGCCCTCTTCATCATAAAACCCCGATGTCACCCCCCAGTCTAGTTCACGGCTCACGGGCCCACACCACGCCGTCCTAGCTTTCTCGATGTTCAATCCATGCTCCGTGAAGTGCAACCATGCAGCCAAAGTTAAATAATCAGTGTTGGCTGTGGACTTCGAAACCCTATTAAGATGCTTTTGTATTGTATCGAACGATGCTTTACTACAGATTGCGTAGCGGATGGCAATCTGCGTCCAGGTTAGTTCAGCTCTGGCTCATGTTCCGTCACTGACCAGCCACGTGTGATCCATGGTCACGGATATCTCTGCGATAGATGGAGTTGAAGGTTGGCTATGTTGTTTTATGTAAAGCATTAGTCAGCTGGAGAGGCATCAACGGCGTATAATGCCTATGTTTGGCAAGGATCTTCATTGGTGCAACCTATATTGTTAGTGGACTGATGTATGATTGTGGTAATGGAATAGATAGTTGCTCTCCTAATATTTATTATATGCATCTCTAAATGCATGCATCATGCCGTGGTCGTTGTTGGTTGTTGGATATCCAGACTGTGATGTAGAGCTGTATATCATGAGCGCACTAAAAGAATATCCCCGGAATATTATTCACAGGGTTGGCATAAATATTAACCCTACCATCCAGATTTAAACTTTAACATGGTTTAAGCTTGATTTCATGTCAAACAAATGAGTTGTTATCATCTATACATTAATATTATCATATGTTCTATCTTAAAACCCCTCCAGAATAACTCCAGACTCCAAAAATGCAGACTATGCTTATCTATCACTCCCCCATATAAACCGGTACTCCATAAACTACCACCGCCGCTGCGGTCAGATATCTAAATGTACATCTCTTCCTCGCCTCCACTACGGCCTCCACTAATGACATCTTTCCCTTCGGGAATCCACGCGACTTATACTCCCTTTTCCTCTTCACCTTATGAGAATCGACGAAAAACTCGTCACTAAATGTCCCTACAGGTAACATTCCCCAATCTTCCATCAACCCCGCGGCATATCGATCGATTTCCCTATCAGTGACATCCCAAAGCATACCGACCACAGCTGGACAACCTGCGAGAAGGTAGTTCCGAGGAGTCCCGTAATGTTCAAAGATACCAGCAGGTGTCAATTTAGCCGATGAACAACCAATTAGTAACGCGGTAGCTCTTAACTTGTCCATTTTCCGAACTGTCTTGCTACGGATATATTGCGCGCCAGAGCCGTGTCCCATGTACACCAAGATATCTCTTGATGCTAAAGCATCCTCAAACACCTGCTCAGTCGGTGTGGTAGTCACTATACTTTTCCACGAACTTGGTAGCGCTTTCATTGCGCCTTCAAAGCGAGCTTGGGTGTTGGATAAGTCGCCACCAGGATTTAACATGTATGTCCCAGATGCTCGGCTAACAACATGCCCTGGGGGACCCGAAGTCTCGTGGCGGAGGGACCTGGCATTGTTTTGGTCGAGGATAGCGCGGCGTAGATAGTCTAGAGACGGAACTCGAGACACGGCTTGGCTTTCCATGCAGGGGAGTGATTCCCATGGGAAGGGGATGAGCTCTTTGTCTACGACGAGGATCGTGTGGGCATGTTTTGGGATGTCGAGGCGACGGCTGGTATCGGCGGCATGATGATAGGCACTAAGCGCATCCATGGTCTCGATGATCATGGAGTCAAAGTCAATCTCATCGTAGGCATTCCGCTCGCCATGGAATTGAAGGATATCCACTACAAAGTAGAGCAGATCAGTCAAGGCCTCATCAATGTCATATTGCTGGCTCTCAGAATCCTCATGCCCAGAAGGATCCCCGAGGCCAATGAACAAATCCAGGATTCGCGGATCTAAAGTAACCTTCTTTGGCTCTTTCCGGCCGCGAACCTTGCGTCTTGAAGGCAAGTGCTTGTCCAACGTATCTTGAAAATTCTGTTGGAATTGCGCCAATAAATCTGTTCGTCTTTTGTGCTGCGAGAAGATCCCACGGAACCCTCCTAACCACAGATGTTCAATATTACTCAACAATGCCTCCAGCCGTTGGTCAATATCTTCCCTACTCTTCCGCCATTGCAACCGTGATTCCCGATCTGTCATTTTCTTAGCGCTATGGCAGGACTCGTTACTCTGTGTTACTATCTCCAGGAGCTCCGCGTGACCTTGTGCAAAATTGAAAACGTCGACATCCATCTCGCGGGATGTGGCACGCTCGAGAGGAAGCCGGAGCATAAAGGGAGTATGGCCAGCCTGTAGCTTTGTGATGCAAAGATCGCTCCTGTTATCACTGACAGCAAGAGAGATGGCGCACCACTCAGCTGGAAGGATATCCACGTAGTCTTGCTGGAAGCGACTTATGTCACCGTAACCTTCGACGGCGGCATTTTGCGCAGGTGCTTCATCGAAAACGGGCGGCCATTCGGTTAGAAGAGAAAAGGAGCAAGTAGAAGCATCGCGTTCTCGTCTCCAGACAAGGTTTCTGGCGTATTCTATAGTCGATGATGCATATGCAGGATGAGAGACGGCGTTGGCATCAATGGTTGTCGCCGAAAGAAAGATCAAGGTTGTTTGTAAAAGTGACGATACTCGGTAAACTAAACCATTGTCACCACATATAGAGGCGACTGAATTCGCTTTTAGCAATAACCCCTTTGCCTCCTTCAAATCATCGACAAAAGACGGAGCAGTAGCAGCTGCCGCCACGGCCTTTATACGACTACGTGGTTTTGCCTTGGGACGTTTCTCTATAATCTCAGCCTCAGTCAACGGCATTTCTTCATCCTTGACCTCGATCGTTGTCTTCCCGTGACAAATTGCTGGGAATGATAAAGTTGAGTCCTGCACAACCGAAAAGACCGGGTCTTTAATCATCTTTTCTAGCGCGCGACCAACAAGACACATAGCACACGCAACGTCCCGTTCCATTGATGACGTTGTTTCTAACATGACTTCGCCAGCTTCTTGTAGAATCTCGTATGCCCCAACATAGTCTTGTTGCCCAATCAAAGCCAAACCTTGAGATAGTATCAGAGAGGTTTTGGTTTTGATCATCTGGGACACCATAGTATTCGAGTCTATCGGAGCGTCTGCCTTGGAGATCTCGGCGGCCTCTGAGGCGGCCGCAAGTGCCTTCTTAGTATTAGTTGTATTGGCTGTGGTATCTGGCTTTGGCTTCCGATGGGTAGAGGCAACGGATGATTTCTGGGCATGAGCGGTTTTGGCCTTGGCCATCGACGCAGCGGTAGTAGCTTGAGCCGAGCTGGCCGTCGTTTTGACGCGAGTTGCGCGGGTTGTCTCGGTGGCACGAGTGGACCGTGAACGTGTCAATAAGGTATTATCTTGGGCGGTTTGTCCCTCCTTGATATCGACAATTTTCATCTTGAGGGCAATGTCTTCCTCCGATGATTCATCAGCATTGGCACTCACCAATGCCATATGGCGGTTTGCTAGTTCAAGCATTTGGACCTCATCCTCAGTGTTATTGATGCTGCGGAAAATACTCGCCAGTTGACAAGCAAGAGAAACTGAGTTAACACATGGGTCGGCTGTATCCAGATACTCGCGAACCACGATGATGTATTTCTCAGCATCCACCAGGTTATCCCCCTTGACAAGAATTGAAGCAGCCCAACAGGCAGCTTGAGCCTGGTAACGAGGTGAACCCGTACTACTGGCTACTCGATAGGCTTGCTCGGCATAGTATTGAGTATCAGCAAAGGACCCAAGATACATATATACCGCCGAGGCACGCTGTAGATAGCGCATCATTGGAGGTGTTAGACCCCAGAATTCTGCTCCGTGGCCTTGGATGCGGGAAGACAGTTCTTCTGTAGACTCCGAGGTGGGAGATGGGGAGTCTTCGTTCTTGAATTGTTCAAAGCGGGACCACAGTTGGTAGATGATCTTGACTGAGGTACGGGCATACTCCAAAGCTTGCGCTGAGTCACCGCGGTTAAGCGCAAGGACTGAATAGAGATGGCTGGCTTCGGAGGTGAACTTGACTCGTGTCATAGTAGAAATCGAGGACTTGTTCGCCTCGAAGAGCTTTTGAGCCTCATGCAAGTGAATTTTGCTATGAATTATGTTAGTTACAACGCTCTATATTTCATAGCTCTTGATAACTTACGCTTGATCTAGATCACCTCTCTGCATATCATAATTTGCTGAAGCCAGGAAGTAGGCGACATGTCCATCTTTTGGCCCTTCCTCCTCCTCATCCAACTGCTGCCTCTTCCGTGAGAAGATTGATGCTGCCTTCGAATGATCTCCCATCTCCAAGAAGTGCGTGCCTAACAAACTCTCATAGAGCAACACATTCCCGGAGCTTGATGCCATGGCGATGCATATATCCCTTGAAAGCTCGAGGACTTGTTCCAGAATCTTGCTGTCTCCACGCATCCCTGCATACTCCCGAACAGCCCCAAGATGACGTAGAAGCGCATCTGGATTGGACATAACATCCTCGAGAGAGCCACTTTGAGACATTGCAGAGCCGACGGCAGATCGCCAACCAGCAATAGCTTCGTTAAAAGAAGACGGGTCGGCAGTAGGATTACGAAGCATCTCGATAGATTTGAAGTAGGCCCAGGTTTCGTCAAAATACGGCGACAGTCGCTCATCTAAGCCATAGCCCTCGGATTCTAACCTGTCCCTAGACTCAAGGATTCGTGCAGCAAGATCGTCAACAATTTCACCGCGGGCAAAGAGTTGCTCATACAAATAGACCAGCGCTCGAAGATGCCGGAAGTTGCAACCTTGATCTTGATATATCGATAGAAGCAACTCAGTGTACGACCGAAAAGCAGCTAGAGTGTCCTTTGCTGTCTCTGCAACAATGTGGATGCGATGCTCAATCAGCGCTGCTTTCTGTAGCTCAGGTACCATCTCCATCCAAGAGTCATCCACTGATCCCAATCTGGCCAAAGTTGTCAATGCCCGTGATAATATCCGGGCATCAGCTTGTTTATTCCAGGCTACTGAAGGGGACTTGATTTCCATGAGGTTGGCTACATCAGCAAGGACCCCGTTATCAGAAAGATCAAGGCAAAGCTTATGGAGCAACGAGCGAGCTTCTGAGGCATGTCCAAAGTGTTTATAGGACTCGGCAAGCTTTTCCAGTTTTGCCGTGTATTTTCCTTTTTCCTTCTCAGCAGTTGGGCGGCCATTAAGAGTTTCTATGCTCCGCCTGAGGGCTTTAAGACCATTAGCTTGTTCGGCCTTATCTTTTATGCCCTTGGTTTTCGAAGAATACAAGAAGTATAATCCGGAAATCTTAACAAATTGATTGGAAAGAAGGCCCTCGTCCTGTGCCGGTGATGGATAGTCGCCCATCCGAGCTAAGAAATCAACACAGTACTGAAGCAGAGAGTTCAATCCAGTCCAATCCTGATCCTCATGATCTAACCTCCTCTTCAGAACCATAATACAACCATCAACAATAGAATCCGCATGATCTACTAGCATATTCCGTCTCTGTTCAAAGCGGAGCTGGTCCTTTTCGGTTGCGTCCTCGGCAGGCCGTTTACCCAGCCATCGGGCAGCAAACCTCGGGAACTGCAAACACAAAGTCTCAAGATTATGCACCAATTTCTCGTCGGCACCTCCTCGTGATGTTGCGATAAAACGAAGAGCTCGGCGTCTCAGGGTGTTAAGGTCTAAAGTGAGTTGTTCAAGCTCACCCATTTCACCTTTGACTGTACCATCGAGACCGGCAATCACGATATCTGATATTGAAATAGCATTGGGGTTAAGCGTAGGCTCCTTTAAGAGGACAGCGAGAAGTTGTGCTGATACCGATGTATACCGGATGGGATTAGCATCCTGGTGCATAAGATCATACACTCCTTGAATCCATCTTGCGGCTTCTGTTATATGACCTGCTGTCGCCGCTAAAGACCCAAGGGTAAGGTGTATGGACATCATCGCCGGGTCATCAGGTTCTGGCCACTTGCTTATCTTCGGCTCCAAAACTTCCTTGATCATCTTGTAGTATGCCGAGGATATGCTATAGGCACCAGCCTCCATCTCCCCTCGTCTCTTTAGTGCTGAGTAAACCTTGCTTAATGGTATGACAACTTTGGGGTGATACTCGCTAGCTTGGCCTTGATGTTGGATGACTACGTGTGCTGATAATAGCCCAATGCATTGAAGTTCAAACGCTTTTACTGGCCCCGGAAATTTACCATGATCACCAGCATCCGCATCATCTCGCGGTGACCAGCTTGGAGATAACGCCAGAATAGATTTAGTCATGATCTCCATCTGCCTGACGTACTTAGCAGGGTTTCCCGGAATTAGGCTACCAATTATACGAGTTGGTGAGTTACTATCGTTATATCTGAGAGCAGAAACAGCAGCCTCTACAATAGAAACATTTTTACACATAGAGAGTAACCGAACAGCATGGACTTGTGCTAACACAACAATCGGTCGTAATGCTGACGGGACATCGGTCCCATTGAAAGTCAACAAGTCCCCGGGAGTCGCATCCTTGGCCACCGGCTTCATTGTTGCCTTGGTAGATTTCGCCAGCACAACATCCAGTCGCTTTCTGAATGCCCTCAAATCTACCAGACTTTCGTCGTATAAGCCCAAAGACAACAACCGCCCAATAAAAGTCAGCACAGCTGTTTCAATGCTGGCGTCTCCGGGGGGTCTCGAAGATATTAAGACATTGAGCGCAACCCGGGCGCATTCAATGACACACATACATCCAATTGCCGGTACACTGGTCTTCCCAGGCGCAGTCTTATTTTCCTTGACTCCAATGACTGTTGCCATTCGACTGAGCTGTCTTGGCTTCCGTGTCTCTGTGGCCCCCTGGGCAGAATTTGACCGGGGAGGTTGATTTTCTTTGCCCCGGATTTCATCCAATGGTCCAGAGGCTATAGGTGGCGTGGCAGTTCGTAGTGAGTTGAGCGTTGTGTTTGTAACTCGGGTAGCAAAACGTTCTCGTTCAGATGCAGTCAAACCAGCGGCATTGGTGGGGGACGTTGGCCGTGCTGGTTTGGTACGGGATGTCGATGTTGCTTTGGCACGGGTCTTGGAGGCAGGGGCCTCGTCGGGGCGGAGAAGTTCGGTGAGAATACGAAGAGTTGAGGGTGAGCAAGTAGTTACGGCTGTAAGCTCATCGATGACAGACTCCAGTTGGTCCGATTTTGATTGTGTTGGGGCCATTTTGAATAGGTAGTGAAAATTGACCGCTATAAGTCGAGATGGCGGGGTATCATGGAAACGAATTAAAGATAGAGGGGTCGCTTTTGTTGTTCGTGCCTAGTATCTGAGCGCAAGATCTTCAACAAGAATGCGCTTTAAAGACAAAAGAAAAAGGAACAAATATGAACTGTAAAGGATCGTGGGCCAACTATGGGTATCTAACTAAGAAAAGCAACAAGTCTATGAAGATAAACAAAAAAAAACCACGTCTCTCCACCGCCTGATAGCATTAAGGACTGTGTATTGAAGGGCCGTAGCAAAAATGAGTGTCACAAGCACATATCGACATAGAACTTTGATAATTCTTTTCTCAATGCTTCCCGACAAGCGCCCAAAGCTTCGGCTTCGTCAACTCCTCAGAAAAAAACGCGATGTTGGAAGCACCTGCCAGAGATGGGATACAAGGTTTGTTTACAGGGGTTGTCATCTGGGGTTTCGGGTAATTCACGGTTGTTGCTAAAAGCAACCCAATTAGTACCAAACCCTGACTCGATTTTTCAGCATCTGAGAACGGCATGTCACACAAGACTTGACATACAACGTCACTCATTAAGTTTACTTCTTACTTATTTCTACTCTTCAAATTCTATGGCCATGGCAATTTCCCGTTCTGCTTTATTCATGGGAATAACCCTCCAATCGGGCTTGCGCCCGATTGTTACTTCTGGCTCTGTCCTTGCATACCGCCAAATATATACCCAACATCTACCTGCCATCGCCCAAGCTTCATTCTGGAAGTCTCTTGTCCCCAAGAGCCTCCGACGCACACGTACAATTCGTAAGCAGGGCGAAGTTACTACGTGGGAAAGCTGGAAGAACAACCCGGCGGCCTTCTTTGTGACTATGTTCATCCTGATTGGATCCATGTCAATCAACTTGCTGGGAATGCGCAATGATTTTACCAAGTTCAATCGTCAAATGGATGCGCGGTTGGAACTGTTGAGGGAGGTAATTGAAAGGCTACAGCGAGGAGAGAAGTTTGATGTGGAGAGAGCCCTTGGGGCGGGTGACGATGTTTCGGAGTCTGAGTGGAACAAGGGTAAGACAACTCACATATAATTGGCGCATTACATAGGCTAACATGATTATAGTTATTGATGAATTGACCAGAAGTCCCGATATTAAGGAAAAGGCTCCGAAAGCCCAGGAGTCTCCGGTGGTTCTGGAAGTTAAGGAACACAAGAATGTGGACACTTCGGCTGAATCTGCCATTGCGCAATCCAAATCCAAGAAGACTGGCATGTCCAGTTTCTTCTGATCAGTCCATGTATGTCAAGTGGACATAACTGTTTTAAATGTAAATCTACCTGTACCAACATCTTATAATGTATCACGCCGTCATGATAACATCTCCTTGAACATATATCCCGATCCACGGGCTGGTGAACTTCTCTCTTGTATGCTTGACTGTCCACCAATGGTGAGTTCTTTACAAATTTTGTCCACCAATTGTGGCAGTAATACATGAGTAGGCAATTCTACTCTTACTGCCTCAGACCCATTTTGGATGGGAGACACCCCGGTGAAAAAGTATTCCTCGTTTCTCACTCCACCAATATTGACAATTGCAATCGGCATGTCTCTATCTTTGGCTGCTTTCGCCAATCTCCACGCGGAGTACGTTGCTAGCGAAGTTCCTAAAACTAGCAGCTTTCCAGCTTCATCAATTTGAGCTTGAGCGGCGTCTTTTACAGCATCGGTTATGTTCTCTCCGAATTGAACAACAGCTGGTTTGATGACACCACAAGTACTTGTTGGTAGCCAAGCCCCATCTTCGTCAACGTGGACGACATGCTTATATCCGTCAGAGCCAAGTCTGTGAGAACCCAAGCACCTCGGACAAGGCGGGTATCGAAATGTCTGGTATTGAGCTCCTGGAACTTCAACATCACCATCTGGGTTGGACTTGATTCCTCTAGTGGTCATCTTCCCTGACTCCTTCAGGACATCCTGAATCGATAGCTCTCCATTATCAATAGCCTCTCTCAAAAACTGCGCCCATATCGGGTTCAATCTCGCCAGCTCATCCTGAATCTGCCCTCGGTCAAACTCTGAATGGCATGTGATACATTTCACTGCCCTTAGATACCCATGTAATTCCGTCGTCCTCAGTTGTGGATGTGCTTCGGGGTGAAACGAATCCACATTCTGCGTAATTACTGACCTCACAAATCCCAATTTGCCCAGCTCAGCAATAGCATGATGCCCAGCATTCGGTTTTGCATTGTGTAAACTAGTCCAACCAAGAAAACTACGCGCCCAGTAGCGCTTTCTCGCAGCATGACTCGTAACAAATTCGTTATAGTAGATAGGGCGGTATGTCTTGTTAACATGGTATGTCCCATTTTCTCCGCGGTAGTCTGCAAGACCAGAGGCAACAGAAAGTCCGGCGCCAGATATTACGACGGTCGAGTTGGGGAGGCCAGGTGGAGGCTTGGCGGTAAAAAAGTTGAGGAGAGCGTCGAGGGCGGCGGGGATGGTGGTGGTAGAAGAAGGGTAGTGAATTGGGTCAGGGAACTTGTCCCGATAAGGAATACGAAGTCTAGCGGGCCGCATGCTATGATTATTAGAAAGCCTCAAAAGATAAACCAAAGTATACTAGTTAATATGCGTTAAAATATAACGATAAGTTGTCAAGAGTGACCCGAAAGGGCAGACCTAGTAAGATTACTCGTGAGACAGGGGTACGTCACCCACAACTGTTTTTAGAAAGCAGAAGCGCTGGGTTGTATTACTAATGATACAAGAGTCCACGAAGCAGCATCAAAGCTTGGCAATATGGCAATACCAGGAAGTTAAGTGAAAAATCCTCGTAGTACTGGGATCCAGATGCAGTGTTGTTGTCTTTGCGTTATTTAACATAATCCCCTTTTGATGTCTTTTGCTTGAACTTGAATCTAACGGTAATTAACTAGTAAGCTACATCCTCTTAACGTATGTGTGACTACTTACGACTCAACCCAGACCCTAACAATTCATACATCACAGCTCATTGAACTCGGACCCTTTGTCTATGTATTTGTTGGTTAACTATCAAATTAACACAACATTACTTCCAAATGTCGTCAGCCCTTTCTCCCGCTCTGATTGAGCCCCTTGCTCCCGATTCCATGCTCTCCCGACACTACGGCCGTGGCCTGATCAACTACTTCTCCGGCACCAAGGTGAACCGCCTGTCCTTCCTGCGCGGGGATTATGATTTCCTTAGTTCAGCATATGCCCACCCTGACACCAACTTCATTCTCCTCAAAGACCTCCTGCCTGCGGTCAAAGATAAGGAGAACTTGGCTTTATTCAAGCATGCTGATGTGGCTCCACTGACAGGAGTCAACCCCTTTGAGATTAAGGAAGAGACACTGATCAAGAACTTTGACTCCACCAAGGCCAAGTCGAAGCCACTTGTCCTGTTTCTAGGTTTGGAGGAAGATGCGAAAGCGGCATTTGAATACAAAGAATATCGCGGCCAGACATGGTTCGCTGTTGATGTTACTGCGCGTGAGGGTTTCGAGGCTCAGGCCTTGGCAATCTCTGAGGGGGTCGAAAACAGAGGGGATGGTGTTCATTTCATGAATAACCCGAGGTCCGCGACTCTCAAAGCTACAGATGGTATGTGATACTGGCGTGAACGGTAGTGTGTTAGGTTTTAGGATGTGATATGTGATGGTGCCAGCACACCAGGAGGCGATTGGACAACTAGCAAGCCAAAAAAAGCATATACAAGGCCTTTGTCTTTATTGTAAGACATACCAAAAGCCTATCTCAGTTGCTGACGCAACCCCCAACTTTTATCTTAAGAGTTCATTCAAGTGGCTTTATGATTGCGCCTGTATTATTGCAAAATTCACACTCCTTTATCGCCATTCCATACTTTCCTATTTAATATAGAGCCTGATATAAGAAGATGCACCCCATTACTAACGACACTCTAGCCGCTATTTATGCCCAAGCCCGCTCCCTGTTGGACTGGAACGCCCGTAACAAGTTCTGCGCGGGCTGTGGCTCACCTACCTTCTCAGTCCAGTCCGGTTACAAGCGTGTGTGCCCCCCAACTGATCTCCTGGGCAAGGACACTCCAACTGAGCGTTCTTATTGCCATACACGGGTGGGCGTCTCGAATCTATGCTTTCCAAGATATGATCCTGTGATGATCGTCGCTGTGTTATCTGCTAATGGCGAGAGGATCCTCTTGGGAAGACAAGCGCGGTACCCTGAGAGGTGGTATAGTACTTTAGCTGGTTTCGTGGAAGAGGGTGAGAGTGTTGAAGATGCTGTGATCAGGGAGGTTTGGGAAGAGGCGGGTGTGCGTGTTGGACGCGTTGTTCTTCATTCTACACAGCCATGGCCATACCCGGCCAGTTTGATGATTGGAGCTGTGGCTCAGGCGCTCCCTGGCGGCGAGGAGATTTACCTTGGCCACGACGCTGAATTGGAAGATGCGAAGTGGTACCCTATCGAGGAAGTTCGACGGGCCTTGAAGGTCGGAACATCGAATTTGGGCCAGGAAGCTCAGGAAGGATATGAAGGGCTTCGTCTCCCGACCCACACTGCCATTGCCCACCAGTTGCTGAAAGCTGTAACCGAAGGTTTTGGGCGTCCTTCTGCCAGTATCTAAGGTTAACGTATAATTGATATGTGCTATTGGTTGTGGGGTCCATGGAGGTAGAAAGATAGATCAGGATCGGATACGGTAGCTTAGTTCGGACTCGGTAGAGGGACATTAAGCGAGGAAAGGCAATATATGCGTGTCCACGTGAAGCTCTGCTTATCTAGAATTGAACAAAACATCCCAATCTGGAAAGTCGAAGACTTGCACGAAGAAAGATAAATGATGGTAGAATGCACATAATATAGCTCACAGCTGTGTGAGCCAAGACATAATGAACTCGATTCCTGTATCAGATAAACAAATAGGGAAATCAATACTGGCATTGATGATAGATAATATGTGTATCTTGCTGAAAGCCATCTTCGAACTGTAGGTGATTTCATGATGTGACTTGAATTCATTGATAATTCTCAACATATGCTCCTCGACACCCACGAATACTAATATTTCAACCAAAGCCACACTTAGTGTGGTACATAAAATATTATTGACAATCATATGCCGCATTGTAGCATTTTAGTGTGATTGATACTTTCCTTTTTCTCCCGTCAAGCACATCGACGTATCGAAATACGTTTTTTTCGAGCACCAAATTACCTGTTGTTGATATGACAGGGTCACTAGGAGGATGATTTGTGCACTTTCTATGGAATAACCCGCGAGATCAGTATTTAAACGTGTCATAATTGACTTATAAGTGCCAAGTACGATCCAATAAACTAGCTCCTAAGTTACCAGCAACCAGGCAAATTCGAAGATTCTCATTATGTATGGTTGAAGCCTGATTTCGATGTGCCGGGACCCAATCAAATTATAGATCGCGTTCCGCCTCAATAGCTAAAATAGTATACTTATGAATGAACGAGAGAAAGATCAGTGGGCCATTGCATTCGTGATCGAGATATTATTCTTCTCATCGACGGGAGAAACCGGTAGAATAGTTGGCTTGCCAAAAGACGAGGATGAGCATGAGTTGCTTCCAGAGTTATTGATAAAGCCTCGTCGCGGGCAAGAATAGAGATTTGTACTTCGATCATTGTCAGCCGTCTTTTAGTCCAGTTTACACATAGCGACCTTTGCCTTCGTTATTATCATCATGGAAATCACTCGAAAGAACCACCTTATAGTGACATCACCCTTGATTCGCTTTCACAAATTCCATTACTCAGATGAACAAACTGTCCGCTCGGCCATCGATACTTGGTCACTATCCACTACAAACCCCAAGAACCGAGTTGACCGTCTACCGGATGGTGATAAAAGCTGGATATTCTTCCGAGAACATGTCCCCTACGTCTGCATTTCGGCAGTTCCATCCTTTGCTATAGGATTACCGCCCAAATGTATCTCTATTGCCATATCTGAAAATGCCTATGACAGTGAGGCCCACACGGGTGTCAGTATGCTTCAGTGGGACTTGAATCTACTTGGTTTGTCACCCAATTTCATTTCAGACTTTTCTAGATATGTTCTTTGTGGCGTCTCCTACTGGGCTAAACATAGGCATGGTTTCTGGCAGTGGTACACCGGACTGCAACAATCTCCCATTGGCAGCGCAATTGAGGTCACGAAGATCACACTTGACCCAACGAAGTTTGAGATTAGAGCAGTCGATAACCAAGACTTGGATCTCAAGTGGTCTACTATTAAGAACCTAGATGCATCCTGGACAGGTCACATTTTAGCCCCAGGATATTTGGACAACTATCCACATGTGCCACTCGAGTCCCTAAGTCTATCTAAGACTCTCCAACCCAACATCCATATTGTTAAACACGGATCCCCACCAACTAAATACATCTACAAGACGGCAGTTCTAGCCAATGATGTCCCCGGCCTATACCGAGAATTATATCATCTTATCACAACACCACCACATTCTCATGTGTTGTCCGCGCCCTCCTTCATCGTTACCAAGAAGGGTACATTTGGCGGACCAAAGCTGTGTGGGTTTCTTCTTCGGCATATTCCTGGTGGAAGCCTCACATCTGCCTTACGGAAAAAGCCCACCCCCCCCCCGCTCAAAACCCGACTAAAGTGGGCTCACCAGGTTATTTCGGCGCTTCAACACCTGTGCCGAAGCCCTATTGGCTACTATCCCGATATAAAGACTGATAATGTAATGCTTGATGAAAATGGTAACGCAGTACTCATTGACTTGGAGCGAAAGGGGACATGGGTTTCCTGGTTGGCACCCGAAGTCATTTACCTTCGACACCTGAAGACACTAGCAGCGGCTGATAGAGCCGCGAATAGTATGGAGGAATGTTATGACTGGTCAGTTGTAGGAATTTCTGATTCAAACAACGAAGGTGGTGGCAACATAAGCAATATTGACAATGAAAACACCAAAGGTGGACTCCATTCTGGCGAAAACCGAGTGGAACTGGAAGCTGTAGCTGCCCGATCGCGCACTCTGCTTTCTAATATACTCCCAGAATCAGCGGAACTAGCCGACCGAAATGACGACTGGTCATATTTGACGCCACAGCAACGAGAACACGCAATGGTCTTTATGGCCGGAAAGCTTATATGGGCCATCATGGAAGCCCAGCCCACTATATGCTCGGCAGCATTTACTGGGCTTGATATCTTCTCTGAACAGCCATGTAGATACTCCCGATCTGCCACAAACGAAAGGCTCATTCGGAATTCAGATTCAGTATCCGTGCCAGCTTGGGACGCCACTGGCCATAGAATTGCAAGCGACGGTGAGTTTCCATATTGTAGGTGTGGATGTCCACTAGAATTTGGAAACTTCCAAAAGACACCGAAAAGAATGCAAGATATAGTTAGAAAATGTACAAATGGTGCTCCTGAATGGAATAGCATTTGTCGTGCTGTCCAGGTTTCTGGTAGCTCTTTGTTTGCAAGATCTACAAAGAGTTCCACAAAGCCCAACCCCGCCACACCTTCTTATGATGCCTACAATAAAGACCTCACTCTAAGTGCGCCGATATTCCGCGACGCTACACAATCACTATCCTTAACAGCTAGAAACTCTCGCATCCCCTTATTCTATTCTTCAGCTTATGCATTGAGTCCCTTGTCATCCAGGTATCTTGTCAGCTCCAATATATCACATCCAGGAACTTTATTCTCCCCAACATCTGGGAGTCATCCGCTAAGCTCCCATTCTATCCGGACAGCCCAATATGTGCAACCAACTCTGGCGAGTACTGGTAGTGGCAGCACTTCGGAAGTTATGCTGACGTCTCGCAGAAGTGAGACGACTAGAGGCTTACAGGGGAGAGGCGAGGACATGATCGAAGCGGAAAGAGCTTGGAAAGCATTAGCGGAGTTTTGGGGGGATAATTATGAAAGGGCGGTGACCTGGGCGGAAATTAGGGGCGGGGGAGCAGCCGGAGACTTTTGTGATAGGTTAGACTGGGGCGGGATTTTGGCGGGATTGGATGAGGAGATGGCAGTCACTAAGGTGTGATTTTATATTATCTAAATTATTACTGGTTTAGGGAATCATTTTCGAGGGAGCTGTGATGACGAAGGGAGATCCGGTGCCCAGATTTATATTTCTTTTCAGAAAACAATATAGGTGTAGGGTAGATTAGTATGATTTAGAGGTTGGTTCATATATGATCAATATTCATTTATGTTAAAACAAGAGAATTTGCGGACAAAAGCTTCCATACCTGACAGACAACCTGCGAACCCCTTCATTATCATTATGAATAATCATTTTATATAATGCATACTCTAGCTGATGCCCTCCACTTTCAGCGCATGCTCATATACTTTAAAAGTACTGAAGGAACGGCTGCAGATTCCCTAGTACTAGTTAGTCCTAGATCTTCACAGAAACATAATAGGCAATAAATCGCCCTCTATGGTACTATTACTGGAAGTTCCATATGTCATTGCTTTTTCTTTGGGGCTGTATGAGCCCATGTCATGGCATCTTATGTGCATATCCCGTAGGTACTTCAAAATATTGGGCTCATTGACTTGGTCATAAGATTCATGGATAGATGCATTATTTATGAAACACAATAATGGGGGCCGTAGATCATAATGCTTCAATGATTAATTTCTAAGTCCTAGGCCATACTGATCTTGGATAGGCCAAATTTAGGTATCTTGAATTTATATTAAGAAATACTGAGTTGGTTCGTTAGATAGATACAACACTCAAACTCTAGGGGATTCTTCTGTCTTCTATCTCTATGCATCTTGTTTTCCAGAAGGAGCTACATGTCGGATGATGTTGCCCATCGGGACGCCAGATCTTTAAGCTGCATAGTTTGCAGCTCGGTGACTGATTGTGGAATATAATTGTCCAAAAGAAAGATACAAGTTTATCTTTCACCTAACACAAATTACAATGGCTTTAAATATACCGAGGTTGAATTCTATATCAAGGTGTTCATATTTTATATATGCATACCACATAGTCATATTGCTAGTGTATGGGAAACATAAGACCCAAGTTCGATTCTCTATTCAACTCACCAACTCTATCCAAAAGACAAGAAAAGGGTTGTTCCGAGCGCCTCTGTGGTTGCAAACATATTCATTAAACACATAATGAATTAAACTTTCGCATACGACTAGCCTAGGCCAGCCTCTATTTTTGACTATAGTAATTTGGTGGGCTTTTAGAATAACACATGTAGAGTAGGAATATCATATTATCTAGTGAGCTGATGGCCAAGTTCAAGCTTTCAATGAATGGACACTGAATGACATATATCTAACTCAAAACTGCAAACAATTGAAACGCAATATTGTAGGAATACTACTCATTATTATTCCATGTCTAAAATGATGACCAATATACTACTACCGAGTCCTTAATATACATGGCTTCATTGGATCCCGCATTACGAGTTGTTAAGGTCGCCGTCTAATTAGAACCCGCTCGTTATCACATTCCACACAGACATGTTGTCCTTCAGTTAGGCAGTCTACAGCGCAAAATAAATTCTTATATTTTGGCTAAACAGAATCCTCGGCTCCGATCGCAATATATCCTAATAATAAGCTATTGTGTATCAAATATACATTTCAGTTATGGAAGAAGACAGCCACTCTAGGCGAAATAGGTCATTTTAGTACTTTACATAGCTTAGCGAGCAGTCAATGTCATCCGTGGTTACAATTGTGGCCAAGGTTGATTCGTGGCTCCATAGAAGATGGCTGAAATCATTTTCATCTTTAGACACGGACTGGTAGTAATATTTCACGAAATATTGTCCAAGTTTGTGAGCATAATGTGATTGGAATTTCTAAGGCTTTTTCATATGTGCAGGACTTACCGGAAATGAAAATCAAGGCGTCGGGATTCTGGTTGAGATGCTATGGCTATTATTGGGTCGCCTACAAACGCCCTATTGGTATGTGTAGTAGTAAATTTATGTTTCCGGGACCGGGGCTAACTTTATGTCGGGAGCTTCTTGACTCTAAATGTAGATATTCCTCCGCTCCTATCATAGTAAGATTTGTATGGATCCGACCGTCGTAATGGGATATATGTGAAATAATGAATATATCTTAAGCCTCCTATGAACCACTGTACCATAATACCATTTTCATGTCTTAACGAAATATTATTGTTCAGTTATGTCCTCAGTGTGCAATCCAGAGTATATATGAAATTTCCTAGAAGACACACCAATGGTAGCTCATGTCTGTTGTGACTATATACACGTTAATAGTAGTACCATTATCTTTAAACAAATGTTCCCATGCCCTTGTTTTGGACACAAATTGATATGCCTAGATCCTTTCGCACTGCTTCAAAGGCTTATTGCCACATGGGTGTCTCGCGGTATTTGAATATGATGCATCTTCTAGACTAATTTGTATTGACGGCTGTAAAAGGTGGATTGTGAGTAAATACCGTTCTACACGTTCAAGGATGTATGAACTGATCTCTCTTTAATACTATGTATGTATCTGATCACCAATTCTGGATATACCATATGCTAATAATTTTGGTCTTCGGTAGCATCTCAGTATCTCATACTATTTTTCGCATCTGGAGTCTGCCAGATTTCGAAATGGATCTTCAGCTTCGGCTCTACAACTGAGCTTCATTGCAGTAGCCCACACCAGCTTGGTTGATCCGTTCCAGAACATTATTGCATCCCACTTAATATTTTATTACCCATCAGTCTCTCTGGCGGGGCTTTGGCTTATCTGGTATTGCCAAAGTATTCTCATCATTGATCAGGTCGACTTTTTGCTTTCTTTAAAACCACAAGTGTGCTGGATTTCAAAACAGTTTGTATTTTCATGTTGTAATACTCTCCAGCTCTCTCTGCTTTCGTTTCTTCCTACTTCTGACTTGTTGCCCTCACAGCTGGTTTAAGTCCATTTCTTTTGGTTCATCAACACCATTAATATATCCCAGTCTCCAAGGGAACTGCTCTTTGTACCACCTGTGTTATTTCTGTATATACACACATGGGGAGTTCCTGTCAAGGCGGATGTGACTTAAACTTACAATGCCCCCCCTAGCCTAAGCTCAACTCTACAAGTGATTTTCTATAGAAGTTTAAATGCTCATGATCTTCCCATAGATTCGATCTTCTGAGTTTTTATTTTGCATTGCCAATAAGAACTTCTCAACCGGCTACCAGAGACCCCAACCTAAGAACCAGTTGTATTAGGTCCATCCCTCGCGGTGCTCTGCTTACGGCTTGTTTCTCAGCGTGTTGTGTAATGGGTTCTTATTTCTGCAGCGCTTCTTATATTACGAGCCGTTCGGCGCTATCATAAGATTACTTGGAATAACCGCCATTTCATTTTAGAGAGTTTGCTTCTGGAAAGTACACGCCGCGTCCTGGTCGTAGCTGAATAAATACAGCGATAATAAGGCGCTCGATATTTAAAATGGATTCTTTCATCCTCCCAGACTGCCTAGATGGCCTTCTTCGATGTGACGACTTGAATATTGAAGATTCACTTCAAGCTATTCAAGAGGCCCCTCCAAGAAAGCGACAACGAAGATCTTTAGAGAGTCAACCGTATGCTCCTCCGATACCATTTATCGCTCCATTGTTGTTGCCAAGTCCACCCATGAGCGGCATATCTTCTCCTCGCCTCATGAATCCAATATATAACGATTTTCCTTCCTCTGTTACTATGTCTCGGCAGCCCATCTATGTGCAAGAGACCCAGGGTCGCTCTAATTCGTGTGTTCGTGGTACTGAAACGGTGGAACATCAAGATCCTTATATGGAAAACCAGATTTCCGACGTTAATCAGAGTCGAATCATGGTACCATACTCGGCCTCTGATCCCTATAGCCAGGATTTCTCATTCATATCGACCACGTTCGATTTACCTAATTATGAGGCCCTGTTCGGATATCAACAGCAACATCCCGATATCGGGGATATGCCACAGAATGGACAGCATCAGTACTGCATTGGAAATCAACAAATACAGACTGGGCAAGCCACTTATCCTCCATGGCCGGCAGGTGTCAGTGATCAGCCATCGGATATCATGCAAGATTTCCTGCAGTATGGGCATCATCCAAACCAATTAAACCCAAATGTCTTCTCATCGATGGCCATCGATGAAGAGGAAAATGCACATTTTAGTCACCCAATCCCACAAAGCACATATAAGGTCCCAAGTTACATGGGAAGTTTGGCCGCAGTGACTTCGGTGGCAAACATGAACGCGGAGGCAAATTTCCATATTGGCCCAGATATATATCAGTCAATCGCAGTTAGGCCATCTTATAACCCCAGTTCACATCCCCATATCAGCTTTCCTGCTCCACAAGCCTATAAACGCCGCATAATGGGCAGCAACAACGAAGGAAACTTATTACACTATGGGCACGATGCTGGCACAAACGGTGGTCAATCAGGTACCGACGCAATGTCGAGTCTAGACAGCAACCTGTTGCGTGCTCATCCTCATATTGCCCCTAGAAATAGCAAACTAGTTATAGCTGACAGTTACCACTCACCGGAGCAATCCACCACCAAAGGCACAAGTAGCAAGCGCAAAGCATACAAAGATGATGAGAAATTGGAGATTGGCCAAAAGCGGGAAACGGGAATCTGCTATGTCTGTCGGTGTCGACGCGCAAAGGTTAGTCCACAGCGAAAGTTTGGGCATCAAGTTAAGAACTTGGTTAACTAACTGGTATATTCACTTTTAGTGCAAAGTCGGATTTAAAGATGGGAGGCCTCTTACAGATTGCGAGCAATGTTCAGGTTTACAGAGGCAGACAGTTGGCCGGTATCCTTGTACTGTTATGCAGTTTGCACAAAGCAGACTTTACCGCCAGACCTGCTCTCAGCCGTTTGAGACCATATTTCCTTTCAGTGGACCAAACTACGGTGGTTTCAATCTTGTTCAAACGGACCAAACTACCCCAAAAACCATCTTCGAAATGGTCCATCCATACTTCACTCGACCGCTCTCGATAACTGTCCGGCCCTTCCAGCCTCGAGTTCCGCCTAATAGTTCAAAATGTCGACTGGTAGACGGGAAGGGAAATCATCTGTTTGCAATTCAATACGCTCTCGATACAGAAGATACGGCTATACAAGAGGCTCAGAGCTTTATTGATGATAACTACCAAGATTACGTCAAATCTTACCTAAAGCAGTGTACCGATGAGCGCATCAGGCTCCCTTTGCTGAAGGCTTTGGAAAAGGTCAACTCAGGTTTTTCTAAAAACACAACGGATACACCACGTGTAGTCCAGGATATTGAATCTGCCCTCAAGTTCTGGGTGGCTTGTCGATGTATTGAAGGTGGCTGGACATGTGGAAACGATACACTCGGTACTGATTCTCTAGCCCAATGTAATTGGCGCAAGACTCCCGATGGCCGTAGTTACATCCGACTTCCTCCGTTCATTGAGTATCAAATCCAGGCTGTTTTCATGCAGAAGGTTCTGGGTAAATTAAAAGCCAGCGCAGTTAAGGGCCTCAATCATTGGTTGTATATACCCATTAATAAACGCAACGTCGTCGCTATCGAGACGTTTCTAGTGACGTTCCTGGTTGTTCACAGTCTTGAGGAACAGTTTAAGCATGACCGAGACTATGCTAGACGGCGCAACATGAAGGTTAGTTGGTATTTGGTGTATCCAAGTTTTCACATCTTCAATTACCCTATAAACCGCTGTTACAGTTCTCGTGGACCTTGAGCGTAATCTCAGTCCTGTCATGTCAAGCCCTTACATGGACCAAAGCTGGAGCTAGGTCCATACTGTGACGTGAACTACTGCGGTCAAAGTAGCTAACATGTATTATTTATTCTACAGACACTGTATGTCAACTATGAATTGGTCCAAGACTTGTTTTCTTCTGCCCATAATATCATCTTGTTGTATCATTATCAGCACCGGATGTTGCCAATATTTCATCCACCACTGGATGCCAGTGTAGAATCTCACCTCTCAAAGTTTACTTTCAGCGAAACTGGTGATAAGGAGTTTGCGCTTCAGTATACTGAAATCTTATCCAGACACTGTATGTTAAACTCATTCAATAGCGAGCACCAATAAATAGAGACATGGACCATATCTCGAAATCATGAGTCCAGGCATTGGAGGCAGGTCTTCTGAATCGCTAGTCAATCTAGTACAAAGACCTACAGGAGCAGGATCATTACCTATATCAACGGCTAACACAACAGTATTGTCAAGTCTGTATTATCCAGTATATGATCAATAATTCTATGGTTTTCCTTTGACATCGTACTACCATAAGCATGGTCGGTACTTAGAAGTTGGTGTCTCTTGAGAATTATATTATGATATGAATCAGTATGATTAACTGTCTCAATGGCCAACGCATAACATGAGGTTACTAGTGCTACTCCACTTCCATTTGCTAAGGCCGGTAGCCAGCAGCTGCCAGCTTCGACTACCAATGGCCCTTTCAAATAATGGTCCTTTCAAGAAATGCCACAACACGCCAGCGCAGAGTACTAATACTAAGTCTACAGCATCGAGCGACCCCAACATCAATACCAATCTTGGCTATCTAGCCGTAATGGGCCTCTTCACATCTTGCCTTCTCAAGAAGCCCGGTAAAACCTGGTGCAGCATAGAGCTACCGCTTACATGTCCAAGTCCCGAAGCCCAGACTCAGCCCATTGGGCCCATGTATCCATATTCTCATGGGCTCGCTCGGTAGGGTGGGCCACAGCTATCAACAGCGTTGCAATGGGCATATGGAGGAATTAGCGACGATGAGATCCAGAAAGGGGTCTATGGGTGGTGGAACAGAGAATGGTGGGGCGTGGTAAACAACGACGGGTGATTTGCATGAGAGGATGTGTGGCAGTTCGCCTATCAGTGTGGGGTGGGTTGTGAGGTTTAATGTTTTCATCTTTTATAGTAAGATTACATTCACAGGGAATGAAACTAAGGGTATGGGGGAGCTCCCCTATTAGTATTATATTAGTGGCTTATGAGGGTCATTTAGGGTGGCATCGGAGTCTATCTCAACAACTGTGCTATGTATTTCTCTCGCCATAAGGGTCGTCATATTTTTATTCCTTTGCTCGGTCAATTTACATTTAACATCTCGATTGGATTTCAATTTTCCTCCCTGTATGTTAATTAAATATCCATATATCTTACTCCCTTTATATAGCGGTAGTCCATTTCATATCTCATCAGTTTAGATTCTACTGCTAGAGATCTTATCTTGCTATGACCCATTTTAAACTTTTTTTAATTATATGGATATGAGTTTGATCTGATAACTGTTAGGGTTTCTTACAATTAGGGTATAATCTAATCAATCAGATCAACCAGCGTCTAAGCTCAAAGTTACGATGGTTGGGCCAACCTCAACTAGTTAATGCAACCAATCCGATTTTTTTTCCCTTTGTATAAATATTGGAAAATCAACATCGGTCAATGTATAATCTAGATTTCAAACCTATTATGCTAAAAAAAAAAAAAAAGTTCATGTCTAACTCGGATTGATGAGGCATCAATAGAGGATTCGTCCATAGCGAGCTAGCGTACTTGGCGGCAGTGATGACAAGTTTTTTCTTCGGCGTTTGAATATCATTTGTGATATGTAAACTCTCTCATTTTTCTCGCTCTTGTTCCTTTAAATACATGCAATTAATAAATGTCTATGGTATGGTGGTGGGCCAGTGATCAGCCGGGTGTTATTCCATAATGTGGAAACTAACGGACTTATGGGGAGGTGGAAACAGGAGAAGTTTTGCTATTCTTTCGGGCGAGGACCCCCTGTCGTGGGATGAATATCAAGAATGGAGGTTTGATTCCGCAGAAGATTTGAGGGGTTGGAATCATTTGTTGGAATATGGGGCGAGGATAACAACTTCAAGGAGGGAAGACTATTATAATAAGTGCAGACGCAGTCAGAAATGGAAAACAGTGGGTGTTAGATGAAACTCTCAACTTGCAATGTCATGGTAATCACAATACGCAGCTGCTTGCACGAATTAGATCCTCGGTGGTCTAATTTGTTAGCATCATACCACTGATTAAATTCAGTCTTGCTGTTTATACAATGTTCCAGAAATGAGCAACGCCAATGTCCTTAGCAAGCCTCAGAGTGTGGAATATTCTCTTCCGCCTTCTATCCCTTGATGAATTCTTTATTTTCATGGATAAAACCTACCAGATGACTTGGCTTGGCATTCACAGGAGATTATCGCCCCATCACCCCAATATCCTAGTTGACTCATAACGACTTTAACACCGTCTCTCACAGCATCCATCAATACATTATGTAAATATCAAGATCCACTAGTTGTCGCGTGTCTGCTAACTGGATCTGGGTAAGGATAGATATAACTATTGAGTATAGGTTAGCGTGGTCGTGGAGCGTTCAATTAGATGTGAGGCTTGTGGAGTTTTTGAGGGGAAGGTCGCCATTTCCCAATTACCAAGTCTCGTTACTATTAAAATTTATAAAATAAAATATCAGCATCTATAAGAAGTTCAAGGTTGTATGTTAAAACAAACGAGTACAGCATGCAACGTTAAAAGCTTTAACGAAATACATTCTCTTCAAGGTATACAATCAAGCTTTTATATTGACAATATGCAGGATACTGTGCTAGTATACAATAATGGTTTACTGATTTCACCTCACTATCATGTGGATTTCCAGGCTTGTTTCCTACTAGACACTAGAGAAGAGCAAAGCCGAGCTGTGGTCCTATGGTACACATTTATTTCTAAAGGTTCTTCTCCTCTTCACAGTTACCGTATCTCATATACGTGATTAGTTATTTTACTCTTCGAACTAATGGGTTATCACGGTCATTTAATGCCTTAGGACTCCGCATCAAGTTCACAGAGCGCCATGAATAATATTTCTGTGGCCCAGCTTAATTTAATAACACAAATGGGTTGCTCATTAGTTTAAGCCTTATCGACCATCTGGAAGCGTTTCTTTAAAAAATCCCCACCCTGCTAGGAACAAGTATACTCAAACCTAGGTCTATTATGTGACATCCGTTGGAAATTAGGTTCCAAGCCTGATGTCACTATTAACAGCTTTTAATATAAATTTTACAGAACTAGATTCACAGACGTCGATATCGGAGGCTTGCTGTACGAACTTGCCAGGAGCGGGTACAGACTTTTAGTTGTTAATTTCCAGATTAAATATTGGAAGCACGTTCCTAATCAGATGACTGCTTCTTTAGTACCCCAGACAAGGGATTTCTCTCTGTTTTTGCGATCACCAACACATACATGTTCGTTGCGATTACCCTGAAGCTCAATGTTAAGGAAATTATTCGTTGATGATCTCATCATGTCATCCAACCTATCGTGTTTGCAAGTTTACATATCTGTACCTGTAATCAATAAGATCCGATCGACTCAAAGGTCTTTGCGTGAATGGGTACATTGTGGGTAAGTCGTTTGTTGTCTGACCGAAGTTGGGACCTTTTGCTCTTTGCTATAGTAAGTGGCATGGTAGAGAGTGGAGAGCGTTGTATTTTATTGTCGTGATTATAAACAGACATAGCAATAAAGATCAATAAGACCTGGTCAGGATATGAAATTGCCATCCAACACGCTGATATTTCTGATTTATTGAACATGCTTTGTGTCAGGTGCAATCACTACTTACGGACCCCGAGCAAATAATGCGAACATCCAGTCTTCTAGGAAATTATAAATGCTTTTTTTCATTTAAAGCGACAATGTAAAAATAAATCGGGGAAACTATAAAAGAAAAAATCAGTTTTTCATGTTATAGCAATCCTCAGAATTGCATGGTCGAGAAAACATGAAGCTAAGGAATGTAAGATCAGTATCTGTTTTCAAGCCCTGTCTTTTTTGCATCTGATAATCTAATCAGTAGGTTTATCAATCAGGAGATCTAATTAGTTCAGTAGAAACCTGAAGTGTATCAAATGATGCCCCATTGTGTAAAAAGATATATTCTGATATGCTGGTAGCCCCAAATTTTCATTGTGGCGAGTTACTTTGCGTATTTATGTAACTTGGTGCACTTTTACAGAATTGCAACACAGCATCCAGCATACTTGAAAGATCTAATCTGATCTGATGTAGTAAACAATGTGGGTCTTAGCCGATTCGTGAAACTATGCTGATATGCTGGATATTGCTAAAGAGTACCTAGAGTTATATTTCATTAGGTGATAAAGTATAATTGCAATTGCATACGGCCAAATTACAATCAATTTCTTAAAAAGTCAATGTAGTGAAATGAACTCTACGTGTCCTCAGACAACAACCACTGCGTGCGTTATTTTTCCAGTCATTTATACCCCTGTCAAGGCATGATATTTCATCAACTCTGCGTACACTCTTGCGAGATGATTATTGGACTGGGCAATCTGCTGTGCGAGATCGGACACCAGAACATGACATGGCTGTAGCTATATTTCATGGTTGTGGACACTGTCTGGAATATTTTATTATCAATTTCACATTTGTGATGCTCGGCTGAGACACCGCGGGCACACGAAATAAACATGTATAAACTTAATTAACAATATGCTAGCATGTAACTCGATTTATACAAGTCTCACATTGACGCAAGCCACCATAGAGCGCATGATTATGTTTCTTTATCGCTTCACTTTTATAATTTTTGTTGATCATGCTGTCAGTTGACACTCTGATAGAATTCCTTGATACTTGCGCCCCCGCCCCCACCTAATATCACCGCATCTCCGATGCAACTGGTACGGCGCCTAATAAAAATACAGATACAATTATATTATCCTCAATGTCATACGGATTCTAAGGATTTGCACTCCCACTTAGCAAATATACATGAAGCTACCAAATAAATGGCCCCACAATATTTAAATACAAATACAAGAATATGAGCGAAATCTTCAGCGACGCAGACCGGATACATTGAGCGAGGGGCATCAACTGAGGATATAACCCAACGTCTCTGATCCTAGAGGTTTTGTTGTCTAATCAATCAATCAATCCGCGCAGTCATTGGCTCAGTCGGGAAGTTCTAGTGTGGGGACGTGGAAAAAAAGCCGCGAGCTAAGGAACTAGTGAACTTTCTCCATGTTTTCTCCTAACTTGAGAACAGGTATTGGAGTGAAAGAAAAACTCTCTTTTTAAATAGCAGGTTTTTCCCTTTTGAGTACCAACCAAATCTGACAAGTAACAACCCGAAGTCGAGATACCAATGAGGCATAGTAATGATTTGCTCAAGCTCTGTCAATTAGCTTATCCGACTACCAATTTAGATCTCATGGTATTCTTGACATACTTGAGTAGTAAACTACTTGTGTGGCGGTATACGTAGAACACCCCATACATTGATTTTCTTATCATGAAGTCTGTTTTCTTTCAGGCTAGTAAAAGAAGCTCTCAAAATTCGACAGTTGACGTCAACAGTCATTCTACAGGATTAGATTAATCTGATAACACTTGTATATCGTGTCTCCTCTCTGAGTTTTCTGCTTGATGTAAGACATAATGAGGCTATTAAAAAGTATTAATGTTAAAGCATTCTAAAGGCAAATTAAAAAGGCAATAAATATATACATATATATTTCAATCATGCAAAGTCATGTTGTGTATTCCATTCTAGAAGTAGAAAATTTGCCTCCCAAATACGCACTCTTTTGTGTAATTCGGAGTTGATGGGGCCTCGGACAAAGCAGGAAGGATTCATACCTGGCTGGCTCATAAGTCCTAGTCAGTAAGTTGCGTAATGGAAAAGTGGATACAATAGTGGCCCTGTGCCAATAAGAACATGCAATACCAAGCATGAGAGGATTTCTAGTTCCTTGCAGGGAAGTGGCAAGCATGATAATCTTATCAGATTAAGCAACAGGATTATGATAGCTAAGCCCATACGTAAACTGCTAAAATCCATGTGTACCGCCCGTATATTTGATTGTAGCATCATAATATATGGGTGCTGGCTATAAAGCTTTTCAGGCAAATTTTGTGGTTAGAGTGTTATGGATATTTGTACCAATTTCTTTCCCCATAAGGAATCAGTAGCAAGTGTTTTCATCATTCTGCCCCGACATTACCATTGAAAACATCTATAACGCCTACATGAGGCCTACTCTTGGTGTACACCTGAATTAATAACGATATTCTAGTCAGTAGTACCAACATAACTCTCATAAATGTCCATGATCTGTGAACATGTTATACAATGATCTCCGGTGTGGTAGTGGCAACTGGTGGATCGATGCTGCTAAGCACGGTTATGTATCTATTCTAGGAAATTCGACATATCCAAGCTACAAACATTATCTGAGAGATTGTGTATATCATTCCTCATAGCCACCCATACTCAGCATTTCCATTGAACTTCACTTTATACTTACGTATTGCCATCACCGTATGATCGACTAGATGCAGCATTCTCAATCCATCATTAATTTACTATATACTTATATAATAGTAGCTACAACATCAAAAAGTTCATAGAACTTTGATTTTCTTGTAGAGGTACCTTGCTTGTAATCTTAGAACCACATTAGAGTTCTCATAATTGTTGATGCTTACGTTAGAGTGGGGGCTCTAGAGTATAACCGAATGTTACTTTAGCGGTTGAAAAAGGGAAGGGACGCCATGCAAAGTGGTAACAACCAAGAAAATGTAGACGGTGTGATAATGGCAAGGGCATAGCCGGATGTGCTTCCTCATTGGTAAACTAGAAATCTTATCAGATCCGCAGGTGGGGTTTTCGATTTTTTTTTCCCTGCAAACAACGTATTTCTCACCTGAGCAAATCCCGATGAATGTATGAGTTAGCCGCTAATCAAGAGCTAGCATACGTATGTCAAAGCTTGCAATAAAGGAACTTGAGTTCAACAAGGGAAAATAAACATGTCAAATAAGAATATTAGGCTTCTAAAGTTACAACCCAATATCGTCTAGATATATGCCTATTTTCTTCATAATGGGGTGACTCTGCGGCTTAGGTGCAAGACAAGAATTAGATGTAAGATGGGCTATTCCTAGATGGAAGACCTACTACCAACATGGGCATTCTCTCCCAGTACGGTTTAGTCATTTTCTCGCTTCTAACGGGGTGTATCCTATCTTGTCAAACCACACTCTCTTGGCCCGTGATCACCCTAGTTGACTAAACACATGTCAAAGTAGCCCCTCCTACCACCCTTCGGTAACAGTGTCTGTCGTTCCGGCGTAGCTCTTGCGATGCAATCCTTCTAGACTATTATTGAGCTGATTATCGGCCCTCAACTAAAAATTGAACCGGGCCTGGCTAGATTCAGCTGTCTACCACTTTCTCTCCCCGAAAGGGAAGACATTACTTGTTACATTCGCTGTCTTCCTAGTATCGGCTGGCCATTTAATACAGCGTTCATGTTGTCGGCCCATTAATGCGAGGTTTGCTCAATCCTCTAGCAAGCTTCACGAAGTATAAGTATACCTCCCCTTCCTGGCCCATTCTTTTCTTACCTTCTTCTTTTAAAATAGCAAACCACGAGCCTCCCATTTGCCCTTTCCTCTCTTCTTCGATCACAGAGCAAGGAATATTGCATTCTTTGTTCCACTGATCAGAATATATTGGATCTACGAATTATTTTATTACTATCTTTTTTTCGATTATCGTCTTCTTCTTCACAGCGACTTTTTTTCTATTATTGTATCGGTTTATATAGATAACCGTTGATTATGTCCAACACGGTTGATGCCGCTCCTGCCAGGGAACTTGGTGACAAATATCCTGTTGACGTTGAGAAGCAACATGTCGCTGCCAACCCTGTTGACAATTCTGACGTAGCCTCCACGCAGTCCGAAGATTTCCAGCATGGTGTTATTCGCGCTCGTGCTGTTGCCTCGGTTTGGGATCGCAAGACCTTGATCACCATGTTTGTGATGTAAGTTGTCTTCCATTTGGGTCATTGGATCTTATCTTATCTGATCTTAATTTTGATCAAATCACAATGCTCACTTTAGCCAAGGTAGTCCATACTTTTCGCTTCAAGTCTGCACTTTCTGATTTTGCAGTGTGACTACAAGAAATTCATATACACAACAATTGCTAACATTTTTAAACTACAGGCTCTACATGGTCAATTTCGTCAGCGCCCTACTTTCCTCTATTCAGAGTTCCCTCAACGCCTATATTACATCTGAATTCGGCACCCACGGTTTGCTGTCCGCCTTGGATGTCTTGTCGACCATTCTATCTGGTTGCACCCAGCTTGCTCTGGCCAAGATTTCCAATGTGTTTGGTCGTATTGAGTCTTTCTGCTCTATGTTGCTCATCACCATCATTGGTCTTATCATGAAGTCCGTTGCCAAGAACATCGAGACATATGTCGCTGCCCATGTCTTGTACTGGGTTGGTTATGTTGGGCTGCTTTACGTCGTCAACGTTATGCTCTCTGATATTACCAGTCTCCGCAACCGTATGGTCATATTTGGTATCAACACTACCCCTACCATCTGCACAACCTTTGCCGGTCCCAAGATTGCTGAGTTATACTACAACCACCTGAACTTCCGTTGGGCATTTGGCTCCTTCGCCATCATTCTATTCGGCGTCTCCATGCCTTGCATCGGCCTTCTTATCTTCTCCGAGCGCAAGGCTCGTGCCCAGGGCCTGATTCCCTCCCGTAACTCTGGCCGCACAATTTTTGAGTCGCTCAAGTACTATGCCATTGAGTTCGATATTGTTGGTCTTTTCCTGATCATCGCCGCCTGGGCCTTCCTTCTGCTTCCTTTCTCTCTAGTTGGTTACGCCCCTCACAGTTGGAAGACCGGCTATATAATTGCCTTCATTGTTGTAGGCGCTCTCTTATTCCCCGTCTTCTATATCTGGGAACGCTATTTTGCCTCGGTTCAGTTCATCCCATGGCATTATCTCAAGGACCGTACCATTATTGGTTCCTGCCTCTTATATGGCATCATGTTCCTCTCTACCTATACATGGGACACCTACTACTACTCTTACGTCCAAGTTGTTAACCGTTTGAGTATTGCCACTGCCGGTTATGTCATTAACTCCTACTCCCTGGCCTCGGCGATTATTTCCCCTGCCGCTGGCTGGTTTATCCGTGTCACTGGCAACTTCAAGTGGACAGCCTACGCTGGCGTTCCCATCATGCTTATTGGCACCGCTCTTCTAATCCCCTTCCGTACTGCCCACACCCACCGTGGATGGATCGTCCTAACTCAAGTCCTCGTCGGTATTGGTGCTGGTCTCTTTAACATGTGCGGTCAGCTCGCTATCATGGTCCCCGTCACCCACCAGGAGGTCGCCTCCGTCCTTGCCATCTACGGCATGTTTGGTTCCCTTGGTGCCGCCATCGGTGTTGCCATTGCTGGTGGCATTTGGGGCAACACCTTGTACAAAGAACTTGTTGAGGCCTTGCCCGCCGACATGCTTGACCAGGCCGCTACCATCTATGGTGACATCGTCGTCCAGCAGAGCTTTGAGGACGGCACTCCTGGTCGCAATGCTGTTATTCACGCCTACACTACCACGCAGCGTTATATGGTCATTGTTGGTGCTTGCATCATGCCACTGTGTCTTGCGTCAGTCTGGATGTGGAAGAACGTGAATGTCAAGAAGCTTACCGAGGAAGGCCGTGGCCAGACTAAGGGTAACATTTTCTAAGCTACTGAGTATGGTAAGCTTTAGTGTATGGCAGCTTGAAGATACCTTTAAAAGGAGAAGAATGTTTTCAGGCCCAAGGGTCTAAGTATTGTTAAATGAAATCACAATATCCGGGCGGGTTAAATTTAGTTCTATGATCTAAGATGATTAATGGATGGGGGGGTCTTTTTACTTTGGATAATACGCTGTATTTGAGGTTGTTTCGTCTTTAAAACCCCCAGATGTGTATTGGCATTGTTTCTTGTTTGCATTTAAAATGATATCCATTTCTTACTGTTCTAATTATTATTTCCTTATTTTCACTTCCACTCTCTGCTTTCTACCAATACCTTATACCTGTGACTGTTGAATCGTATTGTTCTAAGACAACTGGTCATTTTCTGCAGAAAGTGATGGACCCGCAATGCTAGGCCTAGACTCTCACTGTCACATGTACTTTGGTAAGAAATAGCTCAGCCAAAGAATGGGCGTAATCTGACAGCCACGAATTGGGACGAAGGAGACATGAACTTTGTACTTGTGATGGCTTAATATAAAAATATGTAAAATTCATAAAAACCTGGGATAATATCAGTCATAAAAAATTCAAACCAAGTTGAATGCGGGCAGTTCTCGCGCAGATTTTCGTAGTGTTCCCCAAGGCTTTCCATCTAAAATCATCATCTCGGACAATTATTATATCTCAACTAAAGACTATCACATGTACGTGACAAAAAGACCAAACTTTAATGAGACATAAACCCATCATAGATCGGAATGTTGAACTGCCCCTGTCTATCATCCCACATACTCCAAGTTTCCTTTTTGTAATCATAATCGTCGAAGATAGCCCGGCGAAGTTCCCGGAGGCACTGGGGAACCGGCCACTGGAGCTCCCGGTTGCGCAAGTTCAGCCTGAAATAGTGACGGCCAATCTCTGCACCGCACCGTGACATGCCTTCCATGTTTGAAAACGCCTTACGGCCGTGAAGCACGCCTCGGTTATTGACGATCAACATGGATCCCTCGGCAAGTTTCGTTTCGATATGGCATTGCGCAGCCACATGTTCAAGAATATTGATGGCATAGGCTTGTCTCTTGTCGAGTTTCTTGATCTCGCGCTGAGCAAGAGACATGTCCATTATGTATCGCCCCTCGAAGTTAAACAAGATTGGACGACATCCGGCTGGGGATTGAGGGCCCTTGCTGCATAATTTAATTTATGGTTAGTTGCAATTCATAGGCCTTGATTCTTTGGTATGGGAAACTAAGCATACTATACACGGTTCCAATCAGCCCGCATCAAGTCATTGTAAACATCGGGGTATTTATCCAGCAGCTTCCGAGCCACTGTATCCACTGAGGCCAACACATTCTCACCGCCAAGAGGTGCCTGGGCCCTGACATACAATGCAACTAGATCAGTTGCATTGTCTGAGTGGTGAAGCTATAGGTTCATATGTTAGCCATGTAACTACCAGTCTAACTTTCTCTAATTTCCTCACAGATTGTTTAGTGGACTCCAGCAAAGGACCTTGGTTCTTGGCCCAATTTAGTTCCTGACGAACATGGCCTAGGACTAGTTAGTTGCAATTCCGTACCTATTTCTAGTGTGCCCCAGTTAATTCATGGTATTTTCTGCAGTCTATATCCCAAAAACTACCATAAGTGTTCCTCTGTCTAGAGTATAGTCACCCAATTAAAGCTCCACTGGGATATGAGGGGCCAAGTGTTGCCAGCAAAGCAGGTTAAGGTAAGGAATAGCCATGGAAATGTTTGAGCAAAGGCATAGACTTACCAAGCATGTTGTGGTGTCTATCTTGAATACCACGGTCTGGTCCAATATAAGAACTGAGTCCAAGAAACAGCTTGATGACATCATCATGGCTCAAAGTAGCCGGATCTGGCCCCTCGACTATAACAAAGCCCCGGCCGTAGTGAACTTCACGGGCTGCCTCCCGTAGTCTAGGGCCTACAGTTGGAAGAATGAAGTTAAGGGGGGAGATGTCCCGTCCATCAATTTCAGTTTCTGGCCGATCTTCATGTTAGAGAATATCCATGTATGAACTAATGAACAAAGATATTTACCATTCAACTTCTGAAGAGCAGAGCGTATCTCATCCATTTCTTCCACAGAGAAGCGTAGAGTGTAGATCTTTGGATCGATGAAATCGTCCATGTCCCATCCCATGTCAGTCGGGAGAGGGGTATCAGCGCACGGAGTGTAACTGGGTAGTGAATACAGGCTTTGAGATTGGAAGCTCAACATGATGAAGTAATTGTTTTTGTAACTTGGACAATGATAGATAAAATGCAAAGACTCCTAAAGATTGAGAACTATTGGCAATATTGCTTACTGTATGAAAATGGAAAGTCTTAGGATGATATATAAAAAGGTTCTGGGGAAGAAATTTGGCTATCATGATACATGCTAGGAGGTAAGAGATTGCCTGACTTATATAGACTTTTGGAAGTTGTAAAATCCTTATTAAGAAATATAAGCAATTTCTGGTATGACAATTCAGCTGTTTCGGCAAGTTTACCCTTGGTCTCCTGTATCTAGCTGATAAGCCAGCATTTCATCTTCTAGGGAATGGCTTAACTGTATTACTTGAGTTGTACATATTCAATATTCTTTATTTTACAATAAATAAGTAGCTTGAGGATAAATTGATCCGCTACAATATTACAGATAGATTTGTCGTCACAGAATATCATCATAAATTTTAAATCATGAGCCACTTACTCCAGTATGATCTGATGCTGTTAGTATTTTCTCAAATTTAGACAAGCCTTTACTGTATAACAGAAAATGCTCCGCTGGCATTACACAATTCTGTGATTTGTATCTTCTACTACGATATGACTTTCAGAGCATCGTGATCTCCATGCTATCAATTATGTCACATGACCATGCGTCATATCTCTCTTATGGTATTCCCCCATGCTAAAGATTTGAGTTGACAGCCATCAGCACTTTCTAGGGGTTTCCCGTCTTAGTGATCCTCATTATGAGACGCTTTCATTTGTATTACATGGGAGCGGTTTATGGTGTCCGTATACTAATGGTGCTGTCTGACACGATGAACACACTGCGCCTATCGATGTAATTGTAAGTTATCTTTACCGAAACCTAAAATGGCTGTGTAATCATAAGGAGTGGCATCAAGATAGCTATCAGGGCCAGTGTAGTATTGGGCGAAAGGATTTTTGTGCATGTAAGTGCCACCTCTTCTAGAAGAACCACAGTGTATATTCTGTGCCTGGCTGACTTAATTCTCCTCACCGAATCTACTTTGGGCAAGTTCGGGTCGGAATATGTGGTCTAACACTTGATTGGACGGCTCTGTCTTCGAGAACAGTTGAGTGATGACGACATCTCAGATACCTGCAGCATCTTTTGTAAGAGCGTTTGTCAGCGTGACACAATATTATGTCAAGAGATGTCCACATGGGCTAAAATGTCAACCAGGTCTAGTCCTCATATCAAAGATAAATATTAATATCACTATGCATATATGCATGGTATGTTATGGCTTCTGGTAGCTTGCTTTGGGTACAAATTAATAACTCTAATTATATTGGTTTTTTACAGTGACGTACCACAGTGGAATTTTACATCCGTCGCATGCGTATTGCTTCTCAGTAATGAAAGAACATTCACTTTTCAAATCCGGGGAGTCATCGCTCATGACAGAAGCCAAATTCGATATTGCAGACTGAAAGTTTGTAAATCATGAGACATTTGGTTCCAGCGCATTTACATGTATAATCCACTTTTCTACCTAAATATGCTAGGTGCAGCCTTGAAGCAAATAGTCACATCTAGCTAGTCGCTCTCCAACAAGAAACTACCAGATTTCTATTTGGTACTACCCAGACACTATTTTGTACCCTGGTTTGAGCCTTAGTTTATGTGTACTAATAGAAATACTAACGCGGAAGCCTTACATGGGGGGAACGCCCGATTAGGAAATCATTGGTTGGACTGTTTTGTTTACTTCGAAGCAAGCACAATAACTTGGTGTCATGTAACACCATATTTTTATAGAAGGAGATATCGCCACAAAGTTCATAAAACAGGTCAGTGGTGAAAAATAAAGTGGACTTTTCAGCGAAGAAAGAAATTACATGTGGAAAACAACAAACGTCACAAGCGAACACTAAGTCTTGCTCCAGTCTGTCTTTCTACTTAACCTACCTCAGCTTCTAATATTGAGCTCATCTTGCTTAAATTAGCGGTTCTTAGTTCAGTTTTCTTCTTCAGTCCTTGATCTATAGATTCATAAATCAGACTCAATTATTCCCACAAGTAACCTATTCAATCCACCAGCCAATCACCTTCAATACTTTTGCAGCCCCCTAACGGTTCTATGAGCCTCTCATAATCTTCAAGTTCTACACTCCAATACCCCAGCACATAAAACGACAAATTTGGCTCTTATATCTGATAATTCTTGGTTTCGTTAAGGATGGATCCGTCCAGTAGTCGCCGAATTAGTCGCCGGTCATTGATCTCAGCTATTCTCTGGACTTCTCAGGTAGGTTTTTCAAATGTTCTATCCCGTTGTTCCATCTACCTCCTCAATGTCCAATGTCTAGTCAGACTTTCTAGTGTCAGCGGCATTCACAGATTTCATAAACTTTCAGCACATGGAGCTGTCATAAAGTTTATTCAATAAGACTCTATGCTAATCCGATATTTCTTCAGATCATCTTTACTTGTGCGCTACTTGGTATCGCAGTCGCAAATGTAGTGGCTTATAGTTCTCGCGGGTCACCTGTTGAGTACCGGTTCTCCATTTTTGTGGGTGTCTTTGGTACCCTGGCATCATCAGTTGGCCTTTGGCGTATCTGGGAATCAAGAATTCCTCTTGAATATGTCATTGCCCTAAACACCATTTTCTCAACCCTGGTGGTTTCTGGTGGTGTTGTAAGTAACCCTATACTTGGTTAACCCTCGTCTTCGTATAACCCTATGGGTTGGCAATTTTTATTTTCACAGTTCGGTATTTTGTTCGTCTTTTAAACTACTAAGTGCTAACATCATGGACTGTGCAGGCTTTTCATTTACGCATAGGCGATATCTCGTGCCTGGTCATCACTAACGATGATGTTAACGCCTTACTTGCTAGCCCACTAGTGAACTTAGGTGAGACCAAAGATAGCAACGGCCATGCAACTGTTGGCGTTGTGTTGGATACTTGTGGTGACCCAGTGAATCGATGCCAGGCGCTTTATGAGGCCATTATCTCGCGTTGCCACATGGCCATGACAACAGAAACACTTTTCATGATGCTTGCCGTCATCTGCATATCCACTCTAGTTTTCTCAGCTATCGACTTTAAGTCGATATGGGAGTCCCGTTACATCCAACGCGACCTAAATCGTGACTTTCTAGATCCTGACGTTGAGCACCAGTTGGCAATAAATGATGCCCATCGGTCGATCCAACAGGACATCCTGGAGACAAGACACGACCTGCAACGTCGCACAGTTTCTATTTAGATGGTATTGAGACCATTAAACGGAAGGCTGAACAGAAATAGGCCCATATCACAAATGAACTGATAAAGATAGTTCCAATTTAATTCATGATTTAAACATTCACAATAAAAACATTTGATTGGAATTGAAATGTCGCCAACATCCCACAGTCAAGAACCTGGTAGACCAGACGTCAATGGCTGATAGGTTGATGTTGAAAAAGTCATTACTCATGGGGGCCGGGAACGGAAGGAAATCCATCGAAAAAGACAACCCTCAGCAAGCCGCCGTAGCGGAGCCGCCGTGTTTTAGTTCATCATTGCAAATGACTTCTTCACAAGTCGGTGTAGAAGACACTCGCGCCGATGAAGAAGAAAGGAAAGAAAAATACATATTTGGACGAGGCATCGCGCAGAATTTATAGCCATTCAGAGACCCGCTTTGGTAAAATTGAGGAACAAGAGTGGGGTACAAATGCTTAATAATCCCAGCCTCGTTTTTGGCTCTGGGACTAATTAGGTATATGTGGCGTTAGTTCATAGTTGCCTCTGGGAGCATACTGACAGGTGTGGCGGTACAAGCGACTGGGCTGCTAGCCAAATTTTTCGGCTGGAACCATTTAGAAGTCAAGCGGGATGCTGGAAAGTGGTGACGCTTGCGAAGTGAATTGAGTGCACTTCTGTGCTGGTCGGAGAACATTTGTGCCATTTTTGCTGCATTACTAGGCTATATTCTATCAGAACCTCGGACAATCGTGCGCACATAGCCCGAGCTATTGTGTGTCTTATTTTTAGTTGCAGTCTAAACAACCCCTCACATCGTCATCATCGTTTTCTACGTTCCACACACACAAACACATCGTCAAAATGCCTTCACTATGGACCACCATTACCGGTAGTGGTAACAAGGATAAGCAACAGGCCCAGTCCATTGCTGCTCATGCGCCCGCGCCGAACGCCACCCCCGTGCCCGTGTCCCCCGCCTTCGAAAACTCGGGCGTCGAGTCGTTTATTCAGCCCTCCGCCTTTGCCGACCCTACGCTTCTCCACCCTCTCGCCGGCTTGGATAAGGATACCCTTGAATACATTACGCTCGATGATGCTACGCTTCCTAATGGTAACTCGGTTATTGCTTCCCGTGGTTTCACCGACGATCTCTGCTACGGTACTGGTATTACCTACCTCGGGTTCTTGACTCTTGGTGGCGCGTGGGGTCTCCAGGAAGGTCTGCGCCGCTCGGAGGGTCAGCCACCGAAGCTGCGGTTGAATTCGGTTCTCAACGCCGTTACTAAGCGGGGCCCTTTCCTGGGTAACTCTGCCGGTGTCATTGCCATCATCTATAACTCCTTTAACGCTGTGATCGGCGCTGTTCGCGGCAAGCATGATGCTGCTAACTCTATCGCGGCTGGTTTCTTGTCAGGTGCCCTCTTCCGCAGCACCAAGGGTCTGAAGCCTATGATGGTTGCTGGTGGCGTTGTTTCTGGTTTTGCGACAATCTGGGTGGTAAGTTACAGTAGTTCCTATGTCATTTTTGGGGTAATACTAACAAATACAACAGATTGCCAAGAAGGCTTTGATCCCAGATGAGGACGCTCCTGCTCCTAGGGATCTGTAATGACTAAACACCAGAACCTTATTTTCCGCTCCTAATTGCGGCTGTATCATATATTTCCTTGTTTCCATTTGTACGATAGTCCTGAGGCATGGCCTCGCTGGGTATGGACGTCCTTATGAGCCAGAAGGTCGTTTTCTCTGGAATCCGGTAGCTTCTCCGCTCTCCCCCTTCACCTTTGTTTTCTATCTTTTGGCCTTTCACCTTTTGCTTGACTCGTTAGCATTGCTTTGCTTTGTACTTGTATCTTTTCCTTTTTGTTATGCCTGATTTTTCTGTCTCTCTGTTATGGGCTTAAGGTGACCGTGGGCGGTCAGATGTTAGTTGTAGTTCTTTTGCCACGATACCAGGCTCTCAAAAATTGTCATCTTGTTGTGATCGCTAAGAGACTCTGATAGCGGGTTTGGCGATATCTGGTGGCTGTATCACTTTGTATACTAGTTGTGGTTAACTTCAATTATTTAGATGTTTTAGATCTTGCACAATACACATGTTAAAGTATCCAAGAGCATACGTGACTTAAGCTTTTGGTAAAGCGTTAACCATTGGAATTAGATTATCATTTGGAGGTCGCTAGCAGATATCAACAGCCAATTTAGTGCTGATTTGAATGTAAATCTTGGCTTCTGATATTGAGTTTGGTACTTGGCGAATTTAATTCATATCCAGTTGATGTCATCCCATGTTGAATACGCAGCCTTGACTATTAGTATATGCCTATAGTAGGCATCAATACAAGAAGCAAAATCGCTAGTTTATGTTTGAATTACTGTAAACAGACTAGGGAATTTGGAAATGCTACAAAGATGTTTGTATACGCTGGCGAGGGTATATTATATGCGGAAAAATTTGCATCATTCATTGCTTGAGTTTCACTTCACAAACTCTTGTTTTTGCATTTTGTCTATAACATATATCTTGAAAACGGCAAGTAAGTGCAGATGAGATATGAATACAACGAGCGAAGATAGAAAGTTAACAGTTATGGTCACGATGTATAATAGCGACTTATATTTAGAGTTCAGTGGTTACCTACACCTATTTTTGAAAATGCTTTATGCTAGCACCCACAGACCGGCTATTGAGCACAAGTATCGACACGATGATCATGATCCAGATGGCTCGGGTTCCCGTACAGAAACCTTGGCCTTTCAGACCCAGAACAACAAAATATTAGAGGAATTCTGTTGCCATACTAGTGACAGAGACAAGTATGTCAACATAAAATCACTCGACTATTCAAGTGGTACTGGCTCTGATATATATTCCGATGACCGGTCTTCATTACAGTATTCAGAGGTTTATGAAGTTTCTGATGAAGAGTCAGCGTACTTCTCTGATCAGGATTCTGATGAGTATTTATCTCAATATTCCGACGAATATCCAGATGAATCATGGTATGAGGAGTACAGTGACGAGTCTCAAGAGTGTTCTGATGGCGATGGAGGATATGTTGGCGTAAGAGTCGCGCAGTTGCTGGACTGCCTCCTTAACGCCGATAACCTATCGGATTCAGAGATAATGAAAGTATACCACAAGATCACATCTCCAGAGGAACTGCGTGGTTCCAACAGTTTCATATTGGACCATCAGTATCCATATGACATTGTTGACGATTCACGCACTCCATCCGATATGTCTAGTTCAACCTCTATGTCATCCAGATTCAGCAAAACCACACGCATGATCAGTCCTTTATCAACTGGAAGTACGGAAAGGGGATCTGGCCATTACATCTGCAAGGGCCTGGAGTTACTAGCATCCGATGCCAAATTCATTAAGCCTGAAAAACAGACACACCACGCCTCAATATACGAGATGGAGAATCTTTCAGACAGCGAAGTGTTAGCGGGATATGAGTCGGAAGCCTCTGGATACTTAAGTGATGATGAGTCTGACTGCAAAGAGTATTTAAAATCCCATAGGCTTAGCGTTTCTTTACCTTCTGACATAACAAGCGTGTCGAGCTCGTCTGGCTATAGTTCCCTTCTCAAGTCCGAACATGGCCCATACAATGATTATCCTAACTCTGGTCGACAACACAACGGCAGTACCCCCTGTTCCTTGGTTATATATCATCCTCATCATTTTACTGGACTAGAAGAGGTGAAACCAAATCATACCTATCAACGGTCCAAGGATTATCAATCAAGGGATGTTTTTGGCCTTTTAGAAGCCTCTCAAAGTGGCAAAAGCTTTGCTAGGGTTCCTTCTGTTCAAGAAAACGGAAGCCCCAATGGTACGTATTACTTTCCCGAAATGGCAATCCCACACTAGATCATTAACATCAACACCAACAAGTAAACATCACGACCACCCAAAAGCGTCAGGAAGTTGATACAGATGATACCAACTGGACTTACTGCAAAACGAATAATTTTGGCGCTATGACTAAGATCTTGAGCTACTATAGGGAAAGATTTAGTTTTATTGAAAACTCCTGAGTATAATGCTTGATAGCGACTGCTCATGTTTTCTTTCTGATATGCTTCGTTTTTTTCACTGTGCTTGTGGGTTTGTGTTTGCCACTGTGTACTTGATGCCTCAGTAGCTACAAGTGCTGTTAGACAACTTTCACCAAACAATATGGGCCAATGTTTAGATCAATATTCTCGACTCATACTTTACATTTCTTTTCTTCTTACAACTTAAATCCCAACCACAACGTTACTTCCATGAATACCTATTCTTTATGTCATGTTTCGTTCGTTCTTTCCACTACAACATAAGGCTTTACACTCTTCATCCTGTTGATTAACTCAAAAACTTTGTCTACCTTTACATATTAAAGTTCGTCTCATATGAGCTTAATTCATATATTGTTGACATTGTCGATTCCTTGATAAGATGGCTCTTCCCTTTGATTGTCTCTTCCGTGCCTGTGGTCAGGACAGTAACACCGAATACGAAGGACACGGTGATTTCCCAGACTGCCAGACAGACAGTCTTTTCACGCCCTGTCGCCATAGACGTGCTGTCCATCAGCGTGATCTCCGTCGACGAACGTTAAGATCCACATCTGGCCCGACAGCTACCTTATTGTTTGGACAACATGAAGGATTGATCGCACGCCGTCATGCTGCCGACAATGCCACCATAGTCCTCAGAAGTGAGAGGATGCTGGAAAGACTGTCGGCTCTTGCCGGAAGCGACCCCAACGAAGACGATACCATTCGGCGAGGTCTCACGAAGGAGCGGAGAGCGCTAGCTCAGAAGGTCCGCATGTTGAGATTGGCAAATGCTATCTCCAGAGAAGCCGAAGAAGCTTACACCAAGTTCTTGGAGATGGCTGTTGCACAGGATGAGCTCGCTGTGCAGCGGCAAGAACGGCGTGAGGTTGGGAGTTTGGGCGCTGTTAACCAGGTAGGTCAGCGGATGCTCTAGACTGATATTAATTAATTAACAACGATTAACTTATCATCCCCCACAAATCTAGCAGACTGCCCCGCAACTCGAACCAGTTAGAGCTCCAATCTACCCCAGTTTCCTGCGCCGTACCGCCTCGGAGAACCACCGTCCTCCCACAATCTTCCCCCGGGAGCCTATTGAGCCCTGGAGAAGTGTTACTGTCGGCCCCCTCGAAGATATTACCGAGGAGATGACTGGCCACTCTTCTACAGTGGTTTCTGTGGCAGCTCGTAACGTAAACTCACCAATTCTGGTGGGCCTTAACGAGTCTGCGACCCTCGTTCAGACTGCCATCAGTCATCAGTCCTCCCGGCAACCTAGCCCTGTGAGGCGGAGGTCTTTTGCAGGCGCGATCGCCAGAAATGTGTCTGCCCAACCCGCTGGTAGATTTACTCGGGCTACACAGGATAGCATCCGCTCAATGGCTGTCCGACCGACTGGAATTCGCAGAGCGTCCAATACGGCGAGTCGTGGTTCAAGGTCCATAGGTCCCAGGGAAAGACCGACTCGTCAAGTCTCTCTCTCTAGTGCGCAGTCTGGCTCCATCCAGCAAGGTCTTCTTGCTGCCTCTTCTAGGCGCACGGGGCTTTCTGTCTCACGTATCCAGGAATCGACTCCACGGATAAGTTAGTGGCCTCCTTTGATCCAAGGTACTAACCAACAAGATGCTGGTTTTGGGTAAGGAGAACTATTATTAATGGGATCATTTGCACCACTCTCGTTTTTCTTGTCATAGCCAGTGTCTAGGATCGGATGGTTGTGCTACTTTGGGTAGAATCTCTGCTATGTTCAGGTGTATTACAGAGATATGATCTCACCCTGAGTAGTCTTTTTTTCCAACCATAGCTGATGTGCCATGCCATATGTTTAGTAGCACATCTATTCCTTTCTAATTCGCCCCAACGATGATAGGCTATGGTCGGTCTATGACCTCCTACAAGCATTAGAAACTGGGGATCCCTATTTACACCAATGATATACTATATCCTGCCTTGTGGTTATGGAGCTATGTTCTACACTATATATGTCTCAACTCCAACTACAATTGGCGTACTGCTAAAAAGCTTGGAATCTCTCCGCTGTTTGAGGTGTGTTACTTTACAGTACTCTTGGTAAGAGATGAAAACATAGAGATACATTGATAATATCCATATAAACTACTTCTAGAATGCTCCTGGATCAGATTACCTTTTCTCATTTTATGAGCATGAGTAACTCTAGGCTCAAACACTATCCTACACCAAGGAACTAGTTAAGGTTTACACCTTGGGGCAAAGCACATGTGATTTTGCTGTTCAATTCATAGTAAGAAAAAAAAACGTTATTGTCAGTTCTCTGGCAATGTCATGCTTCCAAGGTGGAAGGAACGCTATATGGTGCTAGATATTGTGGTGGTATGGCGCTTAAATTAGGAGACAAAGGGGACAGCACTGCAATACATGCTCTAATAATAATGAAGTTGTAGCTTTCATCCCAATAGTTTGTTTTATTTCATGATATACCAGCTCAGCAGTTCTAGGATGTGACCTTTATCTATATATGAACTCCTGAAAAATTGTACCAAGAATCTAAAAAATTGATCTAAAGGAATTAACAAACTTCCAGTATTTTGTTATATCTAGGGAAAAAAGATTAGGACTTTCCTAGACGCTATCACTCATTCCTCATCCATCAATCCTATATTAACCAAAGTAGCTTTAGAGCTATCATCATGAGGCCAAAATGCCATCTAAAGGTCTTACACAGCGATGCCGCGATTCCCAGAGACCCATCCCAGCAAAGTCATGTTTTGAGTCCTTACCGTCTATATAGTGCTAGAGCTTTACTCTATAAATAATATTTCGCAGCGGGGAGTTGTGTGACGATACTCTAGACTTCAAGTCTACCCCCAACCACCAATGGGGACTAACTACCACGATAGCCAACGGATGGCAAAGAAAAAAAAAACCAAAAACCAAAACTCTGGTATTTAATCACTATGCAGGTTTCGGAGGTATGAGCTATCAAGTTGTTTATTACTCATGTAATTTTATCTATTGTTGTCTTTGCCGAACTAAAAGCACCGTATAGTAAAGAGTGATTGCGTCCAGTACAAATTGAAAGACCAACGGGCCCAAAGACACAAGATAACTCGTGTTTTTCCTTCTACCGGTGCGGAGAATCGAACTCGATAGAATATTTAAGTCATAGGTTGGCGACATGGCCACACGACAAATGCAGAGGTGTCAGCTCGAATCGTCATTGAGCTTGGTCGCACACAACAGTCAGCGGTCTGGAGCTTAGCCCCACTTCAGCTCCAGGTACAGGGGAAACCCATGGCGCATTTAGCTCCTCAATAGAGCTGAGCAATGATCTCCAATGGGAAAATCATGAGATTTGTGCATTTTTTAATTATCATAATACACAGAACCTTATTGTCATTCCCCTTTAATTAATCCAGGTTCTCCACGACACGTCTAACAGTTGCATCCCAGAAACTGTTGTATTACAAGATATCATTCCATTCATTACTATCTTGCTACGATGTTATTTATTGGTCTCACTGGTTCTATCGCCACCGGTAAATCTACCGTCTCTTCCATCCTTTCCAAGCCACCTTACAATATCCCCGTTGTTGATGCCGATGTCCTCGCGCGCAAAGTAGTCGAGCCCGGAACCTCTGGGTATGCTGCCATTGTCAAATACTTTGGTCCTACGACCCCCGATCTTCTCGTTGCCCCATCCGACACCATGCCTGCCGATGGTCCCGATGGTAGAGGCCGCCCACTCAACAGGCCGGCCCTAGGAAAGAGAGTTTTTGGTGACTCTGAGGAAAGACGGAGGGATCGGGGTGTGCTTAATGGGATTGTGCATCCGGCGGTGAGGATGGAGATGTACAAGGCGATGTTTTGGTATTATATTTCGGGTCATTGGGCGATCATTCTCGATGTTCCGTTGCTGTTCGAGGCTGGATTAGACCAGATTTGTGGGACCGTTATGGTCGTCTCAGTATCAGACCCAGAGGTGCAGATGAAGCGGCTGATGGACAGAGATACCCATCTGTCAAGGGAAGATGCGGAGAATCGGGTAAGGAGTCAAGGAGATGTGAGAGTGAAGGCAAAGAGAAGTACCGCGAGAGGCAAGGGGAGGGGTGTAGTTCTATGGAATGACGGGTCAAAAGAGGAGCTGGAGAGACAGATTGATGAGGCAGTTCAGATGATTCGGGCGAGTAGTCCATCTTGGTGGACTTACACTTTATTGGCGATTCCACCTTTGGGACTGGCAGCGGCAATGTATGGGTTCCTTCGGAATGTGCAGTTGAACAGACAGTGGGCCAAGACGGAGAAAGAAGCAACAGCAAAACTTTGAGCAGGATTTTATATGACAACATTACAGTAAAGAGCCCTTGACAAACTATATTTATGATCCACCGTTTTAGAGTGGGTATAACCATGACCTGGTGCTTGCTCCTAAATATGAGCCCGAGTGCTATGAATATCGAAGCTCTTTCCACTTTTTCCGGCTTCTCTCTATATTATAATTCGAAGACGACTTAAGGAAAGTGCGTTACTGCCAATCACTAGGCATCATAGTCTGCTGCCGGAACTAGAACGTAAACATAACCCAATAGGCCACTGGGAGTTGTCGTGCATTAATAGTTTGTATTCAAACACCCAAAACTCACTACAGTCTGTTTGCTATAAAATCTACTGACATACCTCAGACGGATTCCTTTTCATCACCATTAATTCCAGATTTGATATTCCTGGGCACTTTTCTCTAGGTTAATCTCTACCTCGTTTGTTTCATTGTCAACAAGCCCCGAAATAAGGCACCGGCCCCGGGCCCGTATTTCCAATTTCCGGCCGTTGCAAAATGGACGAGGAAAATATTGTGGAGTCCCCTCCGTGCTCGCCCATGATACACGGTACTCATGGTCTTCGCAACGTATCTCTCTGCTCTCACATGCACCATAAAGAAGACCCCGCCAGCTCTGGGAAAACCAAAGACGAGGAAATGCCAGGTAATAGTAGCCACAAGATAGCATGGATTAACCGAGATTTCGATCGCTTGATCGGTCGGGCAGGTGACTTTACCTTGGACTTGCGAGGACCGAGTCTGGCCCGAATTGAGCTAACTTTCACTCGAGGGCAGCAGGCTACTCAGCATCCGGAGTCATCCTCTAGGGAAGCTGACGTGTTGCGTTAGGCGCGCAATATAGAGAGTATTCAAGACAAAAGATGTCAGGCGGAGGCTCAAGTCTCCAGGCCTTCGCCTGGGAACACTCGTAGTGAGCTCATTGAGCCCATTGGGCCTAATGAGCGGTCTTATGCCCCGAGCCCACCCTTATCCGCTTTGTTTGGAAGGACACCATCACCCACAGCTGATGATCCGTTCCCACCACATACTATGCCAATGCGACACTCAGCAGCCTGTTATGGTAAACCCATGAGCTACCTTGTTGTCATATCACGTTATCTAACTATCTATTGATTTATCATTTTAGCCCCAACTTTGCGCTCGCCGAAACAATTTTCGATTCCCCGGCGGCCAGTTCCCACCCCGAAGAAACCATCGGACTTGCCCCCTCCCGTACCGCCAAAGCGCCCCCTTGACGCGCCAGACCGTCCTCAACTTTCATCTTATCTCCATAAGCCAGGACTTGATGGGACAGATGGTAGGTTTGTCTTGCTTCATCTTGCGTGACACCTGTTTAACTAAGAGCTCTAACAATTGATGTTATCATGTTTAGACAGACCAGCCGGGTTTTCATCAGCCACGATATCCACTGCTAGGACCCTTTCCCAAGATACCACTGTTGAATCTGGGAGAGATTACAACCCCTCGCAGGCTGACTGTCCATCTTGTGACAAGGAACTACCCGAAAATATATCAATAGGCAGTGACAACATGGGTGCAACGGTGGGTGGTACTTCAAACGACAAGCCTCTCACTCGGATTTTCCCGTACTACCCTCAACAACTTCAAGACAGGCTTGACACGCGCTTCGACGATTTATCAGCCGCAAGTACAGTTGATACTAGCGAGTTATGCCAGAAGTTTTCAAAAGCTTCAGTTTTAGACGAAGAACCACGAGGAAGACCCCGCCACAGGAACACTTACTATAATTGTGGTTAGTGTAGGATTCTGGACCCAAGGTATTACAAGTATGCTAACCAGCTTCACAGGCAAGGGCACCTCTAAAAACAAGGATCGAGTGGTCTCAGATATTGACGAGGATATTGCGGTAGGTTTGAAGACATCCGTAGATACATGTGCGCTTCCACTAAGTAGATTCTCTTAGATTGTTACAAATTGTGGCACTCGCCTTACTATATCGCAATCACGATGTCGCTCTTGTGGATGTGTGGCAAGTTCTAGTTCAGGAGAACATTTGTCTAAGCATATTGGCCATCTCCAAGATAATGAAGCAAAACCGACGACGGTAGAAGAAACAACCGGGGCAGCTCATGTCCATGATCAACTACGCAGTATCCTCAAGCGTCCATCTTTAAAGTTTGGTTACGACTCGCCGGCTGATGATGATTCCAAAACTCCAAAGCATTCTCAGAAAGTACGGAGACTACTCTCTCAAAAGCCATTGATCAAACTAATTAGCCAAATCGAAAGCGACCTTGATCTAAGTCATGAAAGTAAGTTCGAATCGCCGCATACAAATCTGGCTAGAATCTGACAATAGGGCTTAGAGGACCTTGAATTTTATCTTTCCATCCAGAGATACAAGGCACATAAGAGATACGAAGAAGGCGAGCCTTTTAGCAACCCTGCAATGGTTCACCATTGTAATAGCGAATGCCGTAAACATCACCTAAAGTTCAAGATTGACGGTAAAGACATGCCCGCTTCTTATGCCAAATACGTGATAGGAAGGCGGCGGAGAAGACTCCAGAAAGAGATACAAACAAAGGCATTCCATTTAATCCGTACTCAAAGCGTCTGCCGATGCACAGGTTGTCACGCTAGACTGAGCAATATCAAAGCTAGCAATGTTTTAATTCGGCAGGAGATGGCCCGGTTGAGTCGGCGAAGGGCACGGTTTGAGATAGAGCGGAAAAAACAGGAGATCAAGGAAGCTTCATGCTTTCGGGAGCAGCGGGCTAGGAAGAGTGGCAGGTGGGAGCCTACAGCGAAGGATTGGGTGGAGAAGGATGTTATGGAGTTGATTGAGAGGGAAAGACGATCAAGGTCGCGGTCTAGAGGGATAGATGGTGGGGAGCCTCAATTACTAGCCCGGTTTACTAGGCGCGTGCGTTATGAGTAAATGGACAAGACAAGCAAAGACTCTAGAAGACCGTTGATTTGTTGTTTACAGATGATGAAGACCAAGAAGCGGCGTTACGAAAAACATAGCACGATATTTTCTTTTAAAAAAACAATACATGAATGAGCATCAAAATGTTTCCCCAGGATATGGACCGAGAGTGCATTAATCATGCAAGAAGCATGGTATGAACACCAAGGTGAGTAAGGGGTGTTTAATCTTCCTTGAATTCAAAAATTGAAGTCAGCCATCGAGGCAAAGACTGACTCCAGAGTGTAGCCAAGGGTTACATGTCACGATACATGAACTGGGCACTGATAGTAATATGTGTATTAACTACGTAGCTGGATAATAGTATACCTGATAGGTGGCATAATAGCCTTAGTATGTACTCCGTTTCACAGGATTACAATACTTGTAGACGACCCGACGCTGATACTGCTTTGTAAGTAGCATAAGCTTACTGAAGAGCTTACTCGGATTCCTCCTCGGACTCAGACTCAGCCTCGGCAAGCCACTCAAGGAAGGGCTTAGCCGCCTTGCGAACACTGCGCGAAGTCGATATGTCGATATACTTCTTCGAAGCCTTGTTGCCGAAGTTGACAGCGACTTCCTCAGTGATGAGATCCTTGTCGTAGTACTGCTCGAGAATCTTGGGGATAAGAGCAAGAGCAGACTTATCATCCTTCGACGCAGTGCCGATAAGACGCTCGGTACCACCCAGGAGCGCCTTCATGTGCTTTTCGCTGGAGCCGACGAGCTGGCGGAGCATGCTAGCGCGGGGAGCAATCTGCTTGACAATGTTCTGGGGAGTGAAGAGAGTCTGAGCGAGAACAAGGACGGTGCGGTGCTTGCGGTCAATACCCAATTCCTGAGCCTTGACATAGACCTTGATGGAGTCGAGCTTTTCAATACCACCCTGCTCCTCAGCCTGGTCGAGGATCCACTGGCCGAACTCGTCGTAGATGGAGTTACCACCCTCGCCATCCTCATCATCGTCACCTAGGCTCATCTTAGCCTTGAACTCGGAGGGGAGCTGAGCCTGGCGGGCACGAACGGCCTCCTCGCTCATATCAACGGCCCACTCGTCTTCCTTGACTTCAACATCGCCGGCAGCAGCCTCGACAGTGGACTTCATCTTTTGGAACTCGGTGTCAGAACCGGCATCGTCAGCCTCCTCAGCGGCAGCCTCGGCGGAGCCGTGCTCGGAGCCCTCATCGGCAGAACCGACAGGGGCACCGCCGTTAGCAGCCTGCTGCTTTGCAATACGGGCGGCGCGACGCTCGGCCTTATCCATCTTGCCCTTCTTGGGCTGGTTCTTGAGGATAAAGCCAGACAGCTTCAGGCGGAGGTCGGCGTCAAAGCGCTCACCGCAAGCCTTGCAGTCGAAGATGATGCGATCATCCTTAATGATGATGACAGTCTCGGGGTTCTTGCACTTGCGGCACAGGACAAACTTCTGAATGAAGCCATAGACAAGGTCCTGGAGCTTCTTGGTGTCATGGGAACCATTGATGATCCAGCGGTCGTCCTTAGGGTCGTTGGTGGTCTGAGCACCAAGCTCAAAGCCGAAATACTTGATGAGGTACTGACCGGGACGAGCAAGCGACTGAGCGATCAAGCTCAGGTTAGTGACAACAGTCTTAATACCGTTACCCTTGCCCTCAATCTTGGTTTGGATACGGGGCATCTTGTAACGGTAGAACTGGTCAGTAATGTCGGGGTTCACGTTGATGTTCGCCATGTTGGGCAGCGGGTGATCTTTGTTGATCAGACGAAGCAGATATCAGATGTGTACGGGGATCGGTAAGATCGGAAACAGATGGTCGAACTAATGCAAGATCCGACAACGACGAGGACTGGGCGGTAGAGGATGGGAAAGGAGAGTTTAAACGCGATTAAGAGCGTATAGGAACATGAGCCGAACAGATGAATCGAGGCTTTTGATTTTGGAGATGCATTAACTCGTGAGGAGACAGACGGGAGTAACTACCGTCGACGTGAGTTATGAGTTGTTGCGAGCTGCAAAAGCGAATCTGTTTAGTAGACGTAAACAGAAGATAGCGATGAAAAGCGATATATAGCACTCACGAACGGCGAGATGACAGTTTAGAACTGTAGGATAGTCTCGGTGGTGCAAAAGACAGAAAAGTGGGGGATGTTTGCTGAGAAAGCTCTGAAGTAATAAAGTGGATAAAGTGGATTTACGAACTCTGTAGAACGATGACACACAGTAGAGAAGTGATGGAGAAGATTTTGTTAACGTGGAAAGAAAATTCTGTGAGGGGGCGGATGTGGAGACGCCTTTATATTCTGGCATTTGGGATTGTCCAGCCACTGGCCAGGGATTAATCCCATTGGCTAGTGGTCGCTATGTAGTGGCCTCACGAACATAGGGTTATTCAGGCAGTCACAGTAAAATATGAAAGCCTTGGTTTGTCTGATGAGGGTTTATAGTGTTTGAGAGTACAGTATGTCATTAACGGAATACATTATAGTTATTGTTATATAGATTTCTTGTCTATATATTCTCTCAATTTTTATACCAAGCAGCAGGTAATTGCCTTTTTCATATTCTCAGTTTAATGTGCGTGTATCGTTTCTCAGAACTTACTTCCCATGGTCATCACTAGGGTTAAGGTCTCACAGGTATTATTCATACAGGTCACGTTGTAAATTTCTCCCATGTTTCATATGAATATATGCTTCTAACATATTATCTGTCATACGTTGATTCTCTATCAGCCTCTAGAAATATTCCAATTAATGCTTGTATATGCACAGCTGTGTAGGATTTGCAGGTATATGTGAATATTTTTGATCAATACATATCCAAATTTATGTTATTGACATGCTGGCTATTGAACACCGATCATATAGCATTGGGATTCTCTGACCATCTACTAATAGTATCGATATAACGCATCCTTAATTAGGAGAAATAAAACTTAGTATTCACAAGACCAATAAATTAGACCCCTAGATTGTCAGCCCCACCCTAAAACCGCGGCATTCATGTCGTGGGGAAAGAATTCTATTTTCGAGTTAGGTTCCAGCCAGTTGGGCATTTACACAAGAGGTTTCAAAGGCTTGAATTGCAGCAGACATTGCTGGCCCAATGGCCTTGATGAAATCAACTGATCAGACATGGCCATATCCTCCTCCTTCATCATCGGGTCAGGCTCTGTCGAAAACTCTGAGTATATATTCTTCAACAAAGTCTTCATCTCTGCCATGGCCAGATGCTTCCCAATGCAGCCACGGCCACCAACCGAGAAGGCAAATTGCAGTTTCCTGCGATCAGCATCACCCTCCGCCGCCAGCCAGCGCTCGGGAGCAAAGCGGTCACCATCAGGATAAACACTGGGGTTCAGTCTATGGATTGAATACGCTTGGCAACTGACGATAGTGTTCTCGGGCATGGCGTACCCATCAATTACACGGCCACCTTTGGGTACATATCGTGGCAGGCTCATGGGGATGGCCGGGAAGCAACGCAGCCCCTCATTAATCACAGCATCTAAGAATGGCAGCTCATCAAATGACCCCTTAGGGTTCATCCTCAACTCCTTTGAAAGTCTCTCCTGGACATAGCGACTACGGGGTTGTGAAAGTTCCCACATAAGGAAACAGAGGACATCACCAGTAGTATCGATGCCAGCGGCCATATGATCGGCAGCTTCAGCAGCCAGGTCTATCTGCTCCAGATCACCAATCTTCTCGCGCATACGAGTCATAAGCGTGAACTGGGCGGTGCCATGGCGTTTGCTGGTATCTAGTACAAACGCATCGGCTAGCGGGGTCTCACGAGGACGGACACCGAAGTGCCACAGGATCTTGGATATAACAGAGTGAAAGACCGGACTGTAGTGCTGAATAAGTCGATCTAGAGGGTCTTGTTAGACATATATATAATGATGGGTTGTATAGGGTTAAGACTTACTGCGGAGACTGTCATCAACGGCAACCTGATGCATCATTTCTTCATCATGCTTATCTTTCAAAGCGCGAGTTCCGAACGGGTGGAATAGGTGCTGCGTAACACAATCGCAAGCGTAAGCATGCAAATTGCGGAAAATATCGATGCTGCTACCAACTGAAGCATCACACTTGCTGATAAAATCTTGCGCTCTATCATTGATACCACGTATAGAGTCTTCCTTCATGACATTGCTGTTAGAATAGCGATCTGCAATGATCCGCTTTCTCTTAACATGTTGAGCTTTATCAAGAGATGTAAACATAGTGCGGCGCCCATAAGCCTTGAAGAGATCGTAGAACTCAGTTTTATCGTAGCCGCTTCCTCCGTTGTTGTAGATCTCCTTCATGGCGGTGGGTGAGCAGAAGGCAACTTCGTTGGGGGCAATACGGACAACTGAGCCATATTTCTGGTGGAGATTATGAATCCAAAGTGTGCGATTGGCATTCATTTCATGATAACGGAGGGGAAGATGGGTAATACGGCAGAGAAAAGGCCCCGGAACTTTTCGAAGAGGATTGAAGAACCGCGAGAGGAAGTGGAATATGAGAAACGTCAAACCCAGTCCTACAAGGACGGGTGGTGTGAACACTGTCATGATCGTATACGATAATCAAATGCGTTCAGTATTATTTATTGGTATTAATATATTGAAATTGTTGCGATATAATGTAGACAAAGAGCAACTTGGTGGTGATGGCCAAGAAAGCTAATAGATTATAACTGAAGATGAGAAAGCATTGGCAGGCGGCTTGACTGTAGTATGCCAATGATGGTGATTTAATATATGTAGATAAATTTGAGTTGAAAATGGCCTTGTAAATAAAGACTAATGCTTGATTCATCATCGATGAAGTCTCTTTATATATACGCTTATCGGCAAAGAAACTCCGCATGCGTTATCTACAATACCAGATTGGCCTGTCATTCACAATTCCTTCTTCTATCGGGCACTCTGCAACAAAAAATATGGGAGCAAGACCCTCAATCCCAGATCCTTAACATCGTTTAAAAAACATCCCTAAACTCCATATCATTGGTTTGAAATATGTAATGAAAACAAGCGTAACACCTTCATCAACATACTGCAGGCTCAAGCTATCTTATCTATCCAGAAATCCTAGCTATACCTCATCATCTGTTACTGAATCGTCATGACGAACCCCGGCGATGCATATCCCTCCTACGGTTCCCACAACGCAACATTGCCAATTTCATCACAGCATGATGGCAACTCTTATCGTATCTGTTTATTCACTTGTACTATACTTTGAACTTCGCTCTATATATGCACGTATACTCCACAATTCCTTTAGCCCCGTTACGCCTCATATCATGTGAGAAGCACAAGCCTATGTTGTGCTCTTATAGATTTGCAGATGAGTGGGGTATATCCTAGATATTATCTTATGGAGCTGACAATGGGGGATGTATTCCCAGAAGTTTTGTAGTCTCCAACTGGTTTCGTCTCTTGGAAGATGGCCTGGTGATCATGCACTTGATTGCTAATGGGGGAATTGGCTCCCCGCAGAATCATGACTCCACAAAATAGGATCCAGGCCGTAGCAGGGGTCTAGGATCTAGGATCGCATGAACCCTCGCCTTAAGACAACCCTAAATATAAGATGTCATTCAAAGGGAAATATGCTGAATCAACGAAACAGACTGAACATCAATAGCAGTTAAGTCTATCACAATTTACATTCAGATAACGGAATATTAGTTAGATACACCAATACAAAGGACTAAAATACAGCGGCTCTATAATTCTTGAAATCCGATAGCATCTGCCAGAGCAGAATAATCAGAGGTTACAACGTCTTCCTTATCTCCAACTGTGTTTCTTGGCTCGAGGCAATATGAGTCGGGATGTCGGCTATAATAAATGGGATTTTGGACGTGATGGAAAAATATGAACTGAAAATCAATAAATACACAGATCAGTTAATAACTGGCGGCATCAAGTACGTAGAGTCATGAAGATAATTTATTATGATAAAAGATATCCCTAGATATAGGTACTGTGTCGTCCTGTTTTCCGTTGCCCAAATCTCAGCCTCTCATTATTTCTTCGTCTCGCCGACAGCTGGTGCTCCACTAAACCAGTTTTTGAAGAAAGAGACGCCGGGCAACGATTGATGCGGGGTTGGCTGGTAGTAGTATGCCTTTCCACCAATAGAAACATGCGGCTCACACTCACACCAGTCGTTGTTTGAAGATGACACAGAAGTGGACCGGGAGGCAGGGCTGTGGCCGCCACAAGACCCTTGCCACGACGGCTTGGCTATTTATTTAGGGTTAGAATTCAGATCCGCAGGTGGCGTGATGTTAGTGGGTTGACATACAGCATTCTGGACAGTTAGCGCTGTAACACATGGTAAATGAGGTATGGCTTGAAGAAGAAATGTATCGGAAAAGTTATTATTCAAACGTTATTGTTGGAAGGAAAAAGAAGAACTGAAACTTAAGCGGACAGCTACCGGCTTTTATATTCACGACAACTCCCGATACATCCCGCTTCTACCCATAATCGCCCTACCTCCACTCAATCCCATACTTGTCTCCAACACCGCCCTCAGGCCAGTGTCTTGAGGAACTCAATCACGCGTTCACAGAACCATTTCTGCGGCTCTGTCTCCGCCACCGTATGACCCGCCCCCGGTATCACGCCAGACAGGGGGCTCACGTGCGGGCTAATTGCTTTCCATTTTTGGATGAGGGCTTGCTTGTCAACGAAACTGGGGACAAACTCATCGGCGCCGCTATGAAGGACGAGTGTCGGGGCCGTCAGGCGGGACCAGAATCCCTGGATAGTGGAGTCGTCTAGGTCGGAGGAAAAGTAATCGTCGTCGCCACTAAAATGGAACATGATTACGTATGAGAACATATATGCGTTACACTGTGTTTAAACTGGGCATGAAGACTTACCCGCTGTCAGCAAGAGAGTTGAAACGGTAAACAGTGAACGGAGTACTTTGCCATTCCAGAGGGATCAAGTGTCTAGGCATCCACTCCATCTGTCTACCCTCAGATATCTTCTCCCGGGTATACTCCAGTGCCTCTTCAAATCTGCTTTCTTCCTCAGGCTGAACAACGATATGCCGGATTGCCTCGCGGTCGGACACAGGCCCCTGGAGAATGAAGCCCTCAACCGGTGCACTCTGGTCACTGCGTTTGTTGTATTCCATCAGATCCTGGAACAATGTGTTAGCAGATACATGATACGATCGCGTCCGAGAGAGACTGGCCGCATTCTAGAGCACACACGGAAAGAAGTTCCCACATACCTGGCAGCCGGTAGAATGCCCCAGCAAGACAATCTTCTCCCTACCGATACTACGAAGATAGTTCACAAGGCAGGTAATGTTCTTGACATCCTCAGCAAGGCTTGAATTCCCAAAGGAATCGAACGAGCTTTGCATACGAAATTCAAAGAGCGAATAGTTCAGGGTAGGGTTGGCTTCGAGAATAGAGCAAAGGCCGCGTGCAGCCTCAATAGTATGAGGACCGTCACCTAGACCACCAATCAACACAAATGCATTCTTAGCATTGGAATCCCCAGATTCATATGCACATGAGTTTGCGGTAGGGGAGTCAAAGGGATGAACCAAGGTGGAGAACACAGGCATGATGTGAATGTGTGGAGAGCTATCGGGTGGTGAATCGTGATGGTCAGACGAACAGAGTAAATGACAGCAATAATCAGGAACGACTCAAAGGATAAAAGCTGTAATGAAACAATTAAATGAATCGTGACATTGCTTTGTCTATTCTAGGTGTACCTTTGTGTGACACTTATAATCCTCCGGCTTTTGTGTTAATCAGCGACCGGGATAAGGCTCGTTCGTGAAGTAGTCAAGTGGATTACATAATCCTGCAAACGACAACTTCAAAATCCACGAATCATCATCGAGTATTAGCTGAACCATCCTTAGTGCCTTGGCCCTTGATATCAACTAATGCGCCAGATCGCATTGTGTCTATGGTTCTACGATTTCTTCTCTAGAAGCTAGCTATATCCTAATAATCCTTATCCGCCCCCCAATTCGTACAATACCTTTACACTCAAATGCCCGAGCCACCAGCCCGTGTGCGGCAGGCCAATGTTGCCCGCACCGATTTCTTTCAACAAGTTGGTTGACCCACACCAGACTAAGAGAACACGAAAATGCTGACAAAATATAGATCAAGCCATGCTGTGTCTCGATAAGCCAGACGGCCTCAAAAACAACCCAGTCTGCGATTGACTCACGTCGTCTCCAAACTCTTGTACAAGAACTTCTGGAGCTCATTAGTGCCCAGGTTCAAAGAGATGCTTCAATTTTTGACAAGAATATCGCGGATTACATCTTCTTCCCCCTTTCCTATATCTTTAAGAACCAAGAGAAACATCCGTTGAGCTTAATTGAGGTCACTCTACGATGTCTAACCATTATAATCTTCCACGGCTGGAAAGTTAATATTGAACCAGAGCTGGTTCAGCAGCTGCTGTTGTTTTTGACATTTGTGATTGCGGGAGTTCCCAATCACCAAGACAACCGAGATGTATCCGAGGAAGCTGTTCTTGAGTCATTGATTGCCTTGGACACACTGATAACAGTTGCCGGAAGATCAGCTGCCGCTTCTACGGCATTGGTATCTGCACCAGGTATCCCAGCATTAGGCCATTGTATTACAGTTCTCCTCAATTGTATATCCGATGGTAAGACACCGGAGATCCAACTGGAGGCTATGAAGACACTCCGGACATTCTTCACATCGATCAAGGACAATACTGCATTAGCCTCATTCCTACCTGGTACCGTTTCCTCTTTAGTTAAAGTTTTATCAACTCCTGCACGAGAGAAGCGCAAAGTTTTAGTTGGGGCTATCCAAACTCTGACAATGCTATTGACTCGAGTACTTGGTGATATGCACACACGTGGCCTGTTGCGACAGATTGAGTTGAAGCAGAGGGCAAAGGAGGCTATGAATAAGTCCCAAGAGTTGATTCCTCAGGATACTGGTGTCACGAATACTACAGCCAACACAGAAGATAGCAATAAAGCCGAAGAAACTGAGAAAAATAACAATGTCTGGAGTGGACCATGGCTTCAAGCAACAGCTGCCCAAGTTAGAGTTGCTTTGGCGACCGTTCTAAAGCTTGCAAAATCCGATGAGGAAGAAGTCCGCAAGACTTTAGAAAGACTTTGCATCACATTACTAGACGAATGCCATAAATCCCTTGAGAACTGCTCCCCCCTTCTTGTCGAAGCGGCCATGGCCTTGTCCGATGAGGTTCAAGAAGAAAAGGACTACATGACGACTGGACTATTGGACCTGGCTATGGTATATCCAGAATTGGGCGATTCAATCAAAAATACCGTCTATAACTGGGTTACCAGTCTCCCGAGGGTTATGCAGTCGGCCGATGAAGTTCTCAAGCAACGAGCGATTGCAAATCTCAAGCGGGGACTCCGCTTCGCATCTATGATGAACTTTTCATCTTCAACTTTAGACGATGCAGTCTCTGCTTCACTCAGAGATAGTATCACACAACTGACATTAAATCATAAATCGCCTAAGATTATTGATGAGGTTGAGACAATGGAGCTACTGTCTGGAAGTCAGGAGCTGTCTACAACAGACACACGACTTTCTAGTTTCCGTCCTATTCTGATGGCCCATAAGAGTCAAGCTGATCTTAGATCAGAAATCTTGAAGCTTGTAGGGTCCCTAGGGACTGCGTCTCAGCAGGCACGATTGGCCATGGATATGATGGAGTATATGCATGAAGCAGTGGGTGAACACAAAGTTTCTGCTTTTTGGCTCTCGCTTAAGTTGTTGGAATCAGCATTATCACAAGAATCCGAGTTTGATGCTTTCATAGCTTTCGACAGCTCTGCGGATGCAGAGTCAGCACTCAATGATCTCTATGCTTACTCAGTAGCCGTGTTAGATTCTCACTCTGATTTTGCCGAGTCAGATTGGCGGATAGAGGCTTTGGCTATTGAAGCCGTAGCCTTCCAAGCCTCACGATCCAAAAAAAATTTCTGCTTGGAACTCATTGACGTTTTGTTCCCCGTGACATCGTTTCTGGGTTCGGAGCATGTAGAGTTGAGACATCATGCCATTGTAGGCTTAAATAGCATTGGAATGGCTTGTGGATACCATAGTGTTTCTGAACTAATTGTTGAGAACGCTGATTACATGGTAAATTCAGTTTCTCTAAGGCTAAACACTTTAAATGTCACTCCCGCCACAAACAAGGTCTTACAGATGGTGGTCAGGCTAGCTGGGCCGAAGATCGTGCCTTTCCTTGAGGATGTCGTGCGGTCTATATTCGGAGCACTAGATAACTACCATGGCTACCCCGCATTTGTTGAGGGACTGTTTGGTGTTTTGAACGAAATTGTTACACAAGGTGTTAAATCCGACAAACTTCTTCTTGAGGATGCACCCAAGGATGGCATGGCCATCATAAACACCAAAGTCAAGAAGTCTTGGAAGTCATTTGATCAAGTAAAAGCTAGTCTCATTAACCAAGAAACGAAATACCAACAACGGCTAAAAGAAGACGCCGAGTTTGACCTGGATAGGAAACCGTATCCTGAGCGCCCTTGGACATCAGATCTGCACAAGAAGAACAGCCGGATCACAGAGATTCTAGGAGACGAAGACGAGAAAGTTGACGACAAAGAAGACGAGTCACAGCGCAAACTTGGCATCGAAGACGAGGATACACAACCCCCCCCGGAACCTGAACGGCCGCCGCCAACCCCAACATACTCGATCCTGTCTAAAATTGCCGAGCTTACGCAGCATTATCTTACTTCGCCCACTCCAACGCTGAGAAGATCATTGTTGTCACTATTGTCTACGGTTGCGCCTGCTTTGGCAAATGATACGACAGCTTTTCTACCGCTGGTTAACACAGTATGGCCCGTGATAATTCAGAGATTGTATGACCCGGAGCCTTTCATTTCGATCGCGGCTTGTGAGACAATGGCAGCTTTGTGTGCTTCGGCTGGTGATTTCATGACTACCCGTTTCAAAGATGAGTGGAACAGCCGGATGTATACATGGGCCCAGAAAATGCACAAAGCGGCCATTAGTGCATCTCAACACAAGATCACCTTAAACTCCAAAAGCCCGATTGACTTGATGGTTCCTTCAGCTGATGGAAAATCCGCCATTAAAACAACCTCATCATCCGACCTTGCTGGAACATCTAGCAGCCTAGGCCAATTTGCCCAACCACGCAAAACCTGGACAGCCGCCACCAACCTTATAATCGCCATCCTTACACATGTCGGCGTTGAGGACGAAACATTCGATCAAATGCTCACGTTACTCGCCGATCAACTATACAACAGCGCTGTCCGCACAGCCTTCGAAACCATAAATCCCGACGCCGTATGGATCGCCCTATTAAATAGTGGGACCCTGGATACCTCTCAGATTATCCTGCCGCCAGAAATGGAAGGTGTCAACTGGGCGGAATTAACGAGTCTTGTATAAAGCGTGGCGAGTGAGGCTGGGCGATGTAGGGGTGGGGGTTGAAACAGAATTGCATGTTTGCATGAACTCGTGAGGGAGAGAGGGGCGATGTTGGGTGATGGAGCCTGGCTGGGGTTGACAGACGACAAAATTACTGTTGGCAGGAAGCTCTTGACACCCGTTGGCAGCTGACATAAATGGGTGTGACGACAGACTTATGCGATTCGTCGCGCGCAATGAAGGCGCACAGTACATGATAGTCAGTACAACGTCATAAATGTCACGCAAGCTATTTGCATTGCATGTTCTTTAATCCTGAAATAATTGTGCTGATAAACTTTCATCTATAAATATCCTGTTACCTCTCTGTTTCATCCTCAGTATTTGTTCTTACTTCTTCATAATGGGTCTTGTCGACTATTCCGATTCTGATTCAGATTCTGAACAAACCACACAGATTGCGCCGCCTTCAAAACCACAAGTTACAAAAAAGCCATTCCAAAAGCTAATTAGCGGCGGCAAGATCCAAGTCTCGTTACCTTCCGCTGCCCAATCCGACGAACCCGCAACCAAGCGCCTACGAACAACCGACTCCTCAACACTCAACAAATTCTCCGGCTTCAACTCATTCTTGCCGCCTCCAAAAAATCGTGTTACTAATAAACCACCCACAACCATCGGCGCACCATCGTCGTCTTTGTCATCCCGCCCGCGTGTTGGCATTAACCTCAAAACTGGCGCTGCGCCCTCTTTTTCCAGAGACAACGATATCATGTCTGATGATACATCAACACAAAAGGGCCCTGAAATTCCTGAGGGCCAGAAGGCTGCAGAGGACGTCGAGTTAAAGGGAAATCCTTTGAGGTTTAAACCACTGAGTGTTGTACAGAAGCAAAAGGCTGCGGCGATAGCCAAAGTGAAGAATGCAGAGCTGGCTTTGGCAAGAGGAAAGGAGCAAAGGGCAAGAGAAGAAAGAGAACGGGCAGCGCAAAAAGTGACCGAGGAAAGCAATGAGCCAGCTAGTATAGAGGTTCAGAAGGCAAAAGCGGAAAGTGAATACAAGAATGATCCAGAACCAGAAAAGCCTGTTTCCCTGTTCTCTTTCGCCCCCGAATCGTCGACTTCGGGCCCCGCTGAGTCCGAATCCTCCACATATACTCCCCTCTTCCAAACATCACAGCCTCTCTATCCCCCCACACACCAATCCATCACCGCCGCTGAACCTGCCACTACCGACACTTCGGACCCTAGTACCCTAGGCGCCATCGCAGACAACCTGAATCTATCCGCTGCTGCCCGCCGAGAACTCTTTGGTCGCGGCAAGGATGCCGAATCCATCTCTGCTTCAAAGCTTGTCAACTTCAATATGGATCAAGAATATGCGCACAATGAGGAGCTGCGGGCTAAGGGCGATGAGCAAATTCACAACCCGTTGAGGGCAATTCAGCCAGGAAAGCATAACCTGAAGCAACTAGTTAGTCAGGCACAGAATAACAGAGAAGCGCTTGAGGAGAGCTTTGCTGCTGGGAAGAGTAAGAGGAAGGAGGCGGGAAGTCGATATGGTTGGTAGACGACAATTGTTTATGCGAGCACAATTTTGGTTATTCATGGTCATGGAGGTTCATATCTAGAAAAATAGAGCAGGAGATTTAGAATAGAAAACAATAAGCAATGGATATCTGAAATTGTGCAACGCGAATATCAAAATGGCTACGAACTGGCTAACTAGCTAAAGTGGGTGACTGGAACATGTAAAACAAAAGAGAAATACTAGTAGATCGAAAAATACAAACAGAAGGAAACAGCAGACAATACACAGTGCAAAACAGTAGATATCGTGAGATATCCAATACAATTATCAACCAGGTAGCAACAACCGCTACTCCGAAGACCTCTTTCCTGAAGACCATCCATAAAAATGTAACTCCCCCGGTACTTTACTGTTCATCACAGTTGTCCAGAATTGCAGGTGGTGATAGTGACCTGCCTCGCATTTAAGAAGGTCTCACCTGCGAACAATGCGCCCCATTCTCCCCTTGTAATTGGCGATATATCCTCTGCTCCATTGGGAGTCATTGGGCCCAGACGTGATGGTGACCTGATTGACATCCGGAAATCCACCGGGCTCAACATTTGCGCAATAGATGCATGCGGATGCCAGCCCAGGTTCTGCCAGTTAGAGGCAGTTTTTGGTGTCTCAGTGAGTCCACCAGTTGTCTCCATGGCGGTGAAAGGGACCCCGTAGAAGCGGGCAGCCATGGCAGATGTTGGTGAGAGAGCAGTATCACATGTCTGAGATGTAATATCTTGTGGCTCTGATATGCTCACAGTTGTGGGCAAAGGGAATGGTTGGGAGTCGATGGGTAGGGCGGTGCAAGGAGTCTCTAGAATTTCAGGAATATTGTGAACGGAGGCTTCGGTGTTTAAATCGTTGTGAGAAACAATCTGGCGCAGTTGATTGGGTACTGAAGGGCCGGGCTTGGTGGGGAAGCTTGTTTGGAGCTTAAGTAGCGGAGGTGAAACCCCAGCAGAATTCGAGCGAACAATATCTTTGTTGGGAATCTGAAGCTTTGGCAGAGAATGTGTCATGCTTCTGGGTGGTGGGGTGTTCGAAAGGATACAAGCCGGAGGCTTCTCGCAGGTCGGGGCTGGAGGAGGCTGTGTTGACGCTGGACGGGTCGGAATAGATTTGACAGGAGGCAAAAGAGAGGCCTGTGGAACAGGGCTGATATTCTGGACGGGTGTGAGAGACTCTCGTTGAATGACATTCAAGACACGAGGTGTTGATTGCCGAAGAGCAAGGTTCAGAGCTCGAGGTGTTGAGTTGCGTTTGACAGAGCTCGGTCTGTCATATGTATTGGTAACTCTAAATATGTCATCCTTCTCGTCCCACGAGGGAAGGTTGAAATCATCGTCACTCTCACTATCCACACCTGTCCATGAGAGACTAACTGGAGAGCCACAGTCGAGTTCCTCTTCTAAAGCCCGTTGGGCTGATGTCCAGCCCATAAAATGAGCACGCTTGTTAGCCTCAATGCTCTTGATGTCTCCCAAGGAGACATAGCTACTATTATTGCTATTTGGTGGATTTGCGTTTGTTTTGGCAAGGCCTTCTATGGCACCATATCCCTCATAGCCGCCGTAAGCTCGACGGTACATCATATCAACGTCATGTAGGGCTTGATCAGTGAAGCTAAGCCAGTCATAAGACCGTATAATGTCAGCACGAGACACCTTTCGATTGCCATTGGCGAGATAGAGCCTGCGGAGCTCGTCGACAGCGTCTTCCATGCGGGCGTATGATCCAATACGTGAGTAGCTGGAGAGTGCGCTCTTGAACGTATAGCAGCGGTCCAGGGCTATCAACGTTAAGGCATTTCCATTGAAGAGAACTTCATGTTGGCTGATAGAGCGGCGGATAATGCTGTCAGTGATTCCACCAGGGCCGGTACCATTGGAGTCGAGTTCAACAATTTGGGGTAGCAGATCATAGCTTTGATGATGTTAGTTTAGATATAGGTAGCAAGTGATACACAAAGAGGACATACCCAATATCAAACTTGGCGCGAGTCTTATCCAAGATATGCTGCAGTGTCCGTTTGTTTTTAGCATTTAGTGGTGCCGCGTGAATCAATCTAATACCCAAGGCACAAGGGCCATATGGGCTTGAAGTATCGGTAGCTGTAGTAAAGGTCGTGCTGGTGCAAGCACTCATAGGCGGAGGTGACATGGGAGTCGATGGAGTGTATGGTCCCGCACTTGTAGGCGAAGTCAAATTGCTTCCAGCGGTGTTACCAAAGTTAGTAACAAGGGCAGAAGGCTTGTTCCCAAGGCGCTTCAAGCTAGAGAAGGCAGAAGTAATCTGCCCAAATCTGGAAGCCATGAACGGCGGAGTCCCTGGGGTCGGGGGTTGTGAGGCATACACCCCGGATTCAGCGTTATGTGATGGAAGGATAGAAAGGGTGGGAAGCTGATAGTCACGTAAGGCGACAACAAGCTTGAGTTTGATGTTCTTGCTGGCAAGCTTGTTGGAAATGTGCTCAAGGGCATCGCAAAGGCGAGGAGGGAGGTTGTGGGCATCTAATATGGATCTGCCAGCCTCAAGGGGCGACGAGATTTGGATCTTGGCAACCATTGTGTAGTGTAAATGAGTTTGCCTAACAGGAGTAGATATTTCTACAGTATGGATATGAAATATGTATCAACAACCTTGAACAAGTGAATGTCAAGGCTACAGGTTGATGGTATAAGCCAATAGGTTTAGAGCGGAACTGAAATGGCAATATGATCTGCAGTGATCAAACGAGAAAATCAGTATGGAGATACGAAAAGGTATAACTAGAAAATAGAAGAAAATGTGTGATGCAGAACTGAGTGAACAGATGCGAATTGTAAATGATATCAACAGCAAGATAAACAACAATGGGGAGAAAGTGACTATGGAACACAATATAACAACCAAGAAACAAGGAAGGAACGACTAAGAGAGGCCAAAGCCGGTAAGGAAGGAAAAGTACAAGATCACAAGAACTTAACAGACCCGGCGGACCAGGAGACTTAATATGAAAGCCAAGACTGTTGCAATCAGGAAAAGCACTCCTGGAGGCAAGGTCACACTCGATCATTATGTCGTTCTTGTTTGTCGAGTCCCTTGCCTGGCAAGTCCTGGGGTCCCTGGGCAGTTGCGCTTAGTACCACTTACCTTATAAACGAAACAGTCTTCAAAAAAGGGAATGAGCTGCAGACAATGTGACAGTAAAAGCCAAGGGCCAAAAATGGGATACTGAGCCAGAATCTGAAACTCAGGACGCCCACTTGCTCACTGCAACGGTGTGGACTGATAGGATTGGTATCGCTGTAGACGGGCGACAGCTAGAAGGATCTATGCAGCATGTGCGATATGCAGTGCGCTTAGAGAACAGTGATCAGTTGAGCGATGGTGGCGGTAGGCTCTCTCGTCCGCCGTTGCTTATTTTGGAGAATATGATTCCTCTAGGCGCGGTAGAAAATACCTCTGACCGACGGGCCAAGTTTCCGGAAATGGAATCTAGGGTAAATGTTGTCGGAGGCAAGTGCCAAGGGACAGAGACTGGAGATATCGGACCCAAGAATGAAGTAGTACAAGAAGCTGGGCCCCTAGTTGTAACCCGGACCTAAGACCTGTATTTATCGCGTATTTATACAGCCCGAGGTCGAAATTAAGATGAATGTCTCAAGATTCGTGTCTGTTTATAAATATATTTTTTTTCGTGTAATATATCGGCGCCCGGACTGACAAGACCTTTTGGGGGCTAAATGTCAAGGAAAAACACAGTGGCACAGCAGAGAGTAGAAGCTAAGAAGAAGAGCACAATAAACAAATTATAGATATGACAAAAAATTTGAACATATATGTTAAAGATGGATCTCAGAAACTACCGAGAGATGAAACGTAAAGTGTAGATAATATAAACAAACGAACTGCTGGTCCAGCCGGCAAAACAGTCAACAAAATCAGCCGTCAGATATTCAATATCTGGGACTGGAAGAAACGGAGATAGAGAACCTACTTCTCAAACTACCTTCCAGCTTCAAGCATTACGATGCAATCGAGAATACTTTATACCAGTCCCAGATTACACCATCTTCCTCACGGCCCTTAACATGTCATTCCTCCCGGAAAGCACTCAGCCAATGATAGCGTTGAACCCCATCTTCAAAATCTTTACCATCCTATATCGAAACTTCAGATTCCAAAGAAACCTTCTCCTATGTTTCATGATTGTCCGTTTCAGAATTCTATTGACAAAATGCCAAAAATAATACAGATGACCTAAACAAAGCAAGCCGCCGGAGACCCCCTTGCCTAGCGCTTTTGGTGGGATTGGCTGGATAGGGAACTCGGGATGCAATCATATGCCCCTGTATTACTTTGACATGTGAGGTGAACGGGATAGTTAAAAATACTGCAGCAAGAAAGGACGAGATGGACCAGTGACAACGACTGCTGATGGGAGGCCCAGGGGTCGAAGTATTTTGCCTTTGCTAAAGCTGAATGTCAGAGCTGATGTTAGATGAGCGGGGAATGTCATGTGTATTGACAAAGTTCGCATCTGAGAACTCAAGCCATCACTAAGCTGCATACACACCTTGATTTGGCGCATTGTTTCTTCAATATCTGGCTTCAATATATAGTCTTATTAATATAGCCTGATTGGTAGTGTTAGTAAGACAAATACCTGTCAATAGTTCGCCACCAGTAAGCCAAAGATAAATCTAGGCACACAAATGGCCACCATTGTGCTCCCAACAAGATATCTTTAGTCATAATTCAGCAAGATTCATTCCCCATGAACCCTACTATTCTCAATCTTCCATCAGTGAACTGGCCATACCTTAATTCCTTACAACTAGGAAAACAAACTTTCAACCGAACCGCATCGGCAGCCTCTCTCAAGGCCAACTTCTATCCAACCTCAACCCATATCCTTGTCGCCTGCAAACATCGGCCGTTCCCTTCATTCCGTCGTTCTTTCTCCCACTTCCAGGTCAAGATTTTTCAAAATACACAATCCCATTACCATCATTCAGGTTCTGAGTAGGGGTTGTTCCCACCGCTTGTCGTTGTTCGGTATCTCCTCACATCTCATCCGAGCACCTATGACAATCCCTGCCCGGCGCTAAGAAATGTCTATTGGCAGGGGTGCATACGGTCTGGACGGGATCGATGAGAGAAGATTGCGGGTTGATATTAGTTATGTGATTCTTGCTCAGGGACAAACGGTTGTTTTCAGGTAAAGAAAGATGTCAGACACGGAAATTACCATAGGTAAATACATTGGAGGTTACGCTTTCGAACCAAAAGATGAAAATTAACCACAACTTATTATCACAAGTCGATTTCGCAAGCAAGCCAAAGTTGATAAATCGACAATCCTCGGCAACGCTAAAAATAACCTTATGTTACAGCATTTAACCAACCAATCAAAGCCCTCAATTCCCATTCCTGCCTTCCTTCTTTTCCTTCCAAACAATACCATAGACTCCCACTCTAGAACCCACATATCACCGATCCCCGGTCCCACAGCCCTGAACGGTTTCCTTCCCGTCTACAAAACCTCTAATTTCTTCAAATTACCTCTAACCCTCATCACACCAATAATCTCCACCCCCTCTCTTTTATCTCCCCAACCGTGCATCTGATCGTCCGGCTACCCGTTATCCGCAAAATATACCACCAGTTCCACCTGACTCACCCACTCCATTCCCTCCACCCGTAATCAGCCTATGCAATATTTCCCCTTCTCTGTTTTTTTCCGCTCCCAGTGATCCGGAAAGTACGCAATCTCTATATTGTGCACCATCTATCATCTCTTGCTCGGCCATTGGCCCATGGAGGAATCCCTGACAGGTTCATTGGGGTTTTAAGCGCCCGAGGGAACACAACGTGCATAAACATGCATGGCGCCTTGTAAGCAAGTCAGTCAGCAATGGAGGAATTGGGCTGCATGTACTTGTGTATTTTGTTTGCAGTGGACAGCAAATGACAGATTGAATGGGTTGGGGGAGGCAGATTGAGATTGGAGCAATTCATTTAGTCCAACCTGAAATCATCATTTAAGATAAGACAGGGTTATGACTGAGATATAGGGTTGGATAATGACGTCATGGAAAAAAAGCACAACGACTACATTGAGATAATGAGCTCACAGCTTATTTTATACAATAATAATGTAGATCTCCAGACTACCCTGTACCAAGATGTCAAGTGGTACCCGAAGAAAATAATACAAATAATATTATGAAACCAAACATTGATAATACAACACTTCATTTTTTGTATATATCTAACCTTGAGGCAGCACCGTGATGTGGTATATAAAAACAAAAACGAAAAAAAGAAAACAAAATATCAAAAATACCAATAAAATGCCATAAAACTGCCCACAAAGGAGAGATAACTTACAAATTTTAATTTAATCTTCTTCCACAACTATATCTTCAGAGTGCTCATCACTCGAGTCTCCCCATTCAACATCGACTATGAGCATTTATTAGTACATGTGATGAGTAAATGACACAGCGGTCTTGACTTACAAATATCCGTATCTCCTATCGGATCGGGACACGCCTCTGCAATTTTACACCGGAGACCTAGAGATCATCTGGTTAATTACTCCGTATAGCCTCAACATCTAAGCCTAAACTTACTGCCGATCAGTCCACGAAAATTACCAACTGGATCATCTTGCTCCGGGCCGTCACCAGCCTTAAATAGAACTGCCAATGTGTCCATGACGTTTAGTATTACCTGCGTATCCCACCTGCCATTCATAATCGGCGCAGACCTATTGAGTCGATCCTCAACATTCCGATAGCACGCCAATGCGAGATCACGACCTGCCGCATTTCTCATCTCCTTCGTTCGATCCCAAGTTTCCTGTTCACAGATTATAGCTTCATCGCGGAGGATCACCGTTTTGATGAACCGAGAAGCCCGATCGGCAACGATTCCATCCTGGCTTTGGTAATTAAACAGAGCAAATGGGATCCAGCGTGGTAGGAATGTAAGCAAATGAGAAAACATTTGAGCCCCAAGAGTTTCGTTTTCACGCATCTTGCGCAGGATGACACGCTGGAGTTGGGTGAAGAACATCAACGGTATATGTGGGTTAGTAATGAGCGTAACGCGGGCGGAGTCGATAATCTGGCTAATGAATTCCTTGAGAAACTGTGCGCTGTTCTTATGGTCAATCACAAAGACGGCGAGGGCAGCGAACTGCCGTAGACTGTTGCTCACAGTGTCATCAATCAGACCGGAGATGGCTGTATATATGGCCATTTGAGTAAAGACCCGACTAGCTCGACAGAGAGCGGAAACCAATTTGCGACCTTCAGGTTCAAGCTCGTATGATGAGGGAGCCATAAGGTCAAATTGACATAGGTTAACTATGATGACATTGCACCTGTTTAGAGTTTGCAGAGATTGGGGGAAGCGCATATGAACAAGCTCCCATTCTTCCTGCGTCCACTGAAGACCAGTTGTCGGCAGAGTGGAGATGGAAAATGGCATGCGATCTTCGGGATCACAAAAGCTCTGGCTTGTGGGATACGGTTGTAGATACTCGACGAGGATTCGTGCAAGATGGGCAACTTCGCTCATGTCAAAGCTATTGATTGGGGCATATTGTAGAACAGACATTATACCGCGGTGAAGCTTGAAGTTTTCATGAAGAGGGGGAACCCGTGCCTCTTGAGTCATTATATGTAGAGCGACTGAAAGATAGTCACAAGACAGCAGGTAAACAGCCTCAATATCGCCCATTGAAGCCACAGTTCTCAACATACCAAATATGAACTCGTACGACATGATAACGTTGACGTCTCCTAGCTTCGTCCAAATAATGTCCATGTTGTCCACAAACTGAGCAAGAAGCCCGACTGGTTCGCCGTGCGAAGGAATATCCATATACAGCTCCGGAGCTTTCTCTTTATATGTCAGTAAGACACGTAATATGATCTTACAAAACTCCAATCGCCGGTGGCCCGCTAAGATGGCACGACTAAGGAAGTAATCCCAATCTTTCTGCATACAATCAAAGATGATACCCGCGCAAAAGTAGCATGTTTCGGCCGCATCCTGTATATGGTTGAGTCCGACATTGAGCATATGCTCAGTTCCTTTGTCGACGGTCTGTGATGCCAGTTCAAGAGTAGCCGTGAATAGCTGGTCAAGGCAGCGTGCATGTTCGTCGGTGTGTCCATCCTCTTGGCTATCATGGGTTAGAGTCAAATCTGAAAGTGCAGTGACAAAGAATGCATGCTCGTGATGAGACAGGCAGCTTTCATACAGCTTCAGTTTGTTTGTTATAGAGATATGGGTGGAAAACTCAGGATCAAGGTGAGCCTCGAAGCGACCCGTTCGTTTATCAATGAGAGTGTTGTCCCTTTCGATAGTAGAAAGCCTTCTGTAGAAAAGCATATAGGCACTATGTCCAGCCCCAGACTGACCGAATGAATCCTCGTTCATTTGGAATATTGCCGGGCCTCTTCCACCGAATGTGTCTTCTTCCATTCTTGCCGGATCCCAGTCCTGAACACTATCATCATTGAAGTGCATCCAGTTGGACTGACTAGGAGATGAACAATCTCTGATGAATGAGTAGTAGTGCCCAGAATCGACAACCCCACTGTGAACCAAGATGCCCACCAACTTGAAGATATCAGGCTCAGGAGTTTTGTCTTTGTTGGTTTGCCAGGCTATAGTGTATGGAGCGATATCTAGGTGCTCTGGGAACGAAAAATAATCATCAATTTTGCTCCTTACAAATGTCTGCATATCAAATCCAAATCTCTTGAGATGAAAGATCAAGTTATCTGGGACCTCGTCAAAACAGGCCCTCTTGACAGCATCGACGTTCGCATCACAGGATGAACAGTGATACTTGTTATCTGTAACAAATGTTAGTCTTCCTCGGCCAGGTAAAAGTGCAACTTCGTGTTACCTACCACCGTCCATGAGCTCCCCGGAAATATAATCCTCCAGGCTATTCTCCAGGCTTTGCTTTCCCTGAACATCGCATTGGATCGCACTGAAAATCTCCCGACGTTCAGAAATATGACTGCAATAACGACCCTTCACTTGTTGTACAAGAGTGCCCTGAAAGAACTTTTGCAATTTAACTTTCTCAGCATTGGCCGGAAGCTGGGATTCTAGACGCCCCAGTAACAGATTCAGGAACTCGTCAGCATCCATCTGCACTGTTATGTCGATCTTGGGTGTGTCATAGGTTGGAATAGACCCAATGAACCTCTCGGGCCGTATTGAGCGTGTATAGGATGTCTGGAGATTGGCAAAAAGCCATTGAAGATTCCAGACAATGGGCTGCTCGTGTATATCAATCATTGACGCTGACATGATGATATCTCGAAAGGAAATGTTCATAAACAGTTGCTGTACCAACGAATTGATGTAGCAGGTACTGTGCAGATTTTCCAACCCTACATAGCCACATGGTGATCGAAGCCTTGTGCTGCCAAAATCTTCAAAGTTTTCATCCATTTCTAAGAGCAGTTTCCTAAGCTCATCGCAGTTGTTTTTGGCGGTTTCAAGAGCTTCAAGAATCTGGTCATGAGACGACGGATCGTCTCTCCAGATACGGTAGATCAAATTGTATAAGAAATGGCGTGTGCTAGGATCTATAACAACTGTTGAGATTTCCAAGGAGCTCTCCGCAAATGACTGCTGAAATAGCATATTGTTTAAGATAGAAGAAAGAACGTCTTTCGTGATGATCTCAGATGCTGGTTGATCCACCGTATCAACGGCCGTATGCAACGCTTCGGAAATCCAGCATAAGGCAGGTTTATATGTAGTTACATCCGAGTGTGTATGATGACAAAACTCCTCTAATAGTTGCGCGAGAGTCTGGCCAATCATTAACGCTAGGTCAGGATCTGCCGCTAAACCGGCAAGGAATGACAGGAATCGTGAATGCGGGATGGCGTCATCTAATAGGAAGGAAAGTAGATCTTGAGCGATAGACCAGATATAGCTCCGGAGGTGCATAGCTGGCTTTTGTTGGTTCTTCTCTTTTTCAACATAGTGAGCGAGTAGGTCTAGCACTTGCAGGTAAAGAGTTGTTGTGGGGTTTTGGATCACCCAGTTTGTAAGAGAACGAGTTTTTAAGTTGAAAGTTTCCCAAAGATTTGGAATATTCAGACCGATAGCCAACAGAGCCCTAAAGGATGCCGCGAATATAGCGTATCCGTACGGGGGCGGGATACCACGTGCGGCCTGCATGATCTGGATGATAGTCTCAATGATAGGTTGAATTAAAATCGCCATCTTCTTCTCGGTCAGCATGAGGCATATGTCTATCACCGCAGCATTAGTTTTTGAATATACACCTAAAACACCTTGGCCACCAAAGGGAAGAGCTACCTGAAAACATTTCCGAAAATCCCGTAAGAATTTCGGGACCACCCCCCCATTCTGAAATACCAGAACTTAACTTTAAACTCCTCTTCATGGCTTGATGGAGATGGTCGATCCCCATTTCAAGACCGGTAATCCTCACAGCCTTATTAGAGTCACAGTCTTGGGGGCCTCGCTTTGAGAGCCTACCTAGGAGGCCAAGATAGTATCGAGCTTTTACGGGGTACGAAATAGAGAACAAATCCTCTGTACTGGGAACAGTGAACATCTCAGCAGTTGTCTGCACATCGTACGGCAGCATGTGAAGCACTTCACAGGCCTAGTTGATCAATGAGTTAGCTATCGGGGTATAAAATAATTAGATGAAGAGTCTTTGGTGAAACTTACGGCATTTGCTGTATTGTTATCATGTTTCAAAGTGTCAAGAAGTCTTTGTGTCATCATACACTTAAGGAACTCCGCTCCATCAAAGTCAGGAAGTTGGCCCTTGCTATGACGGACAATGATCTGACCAGCCATCAAGCGAGCATCTTGTAGACTTTGATCCAGAACCTCAGAATCAAATGGGATACATCTCCTGCCGTGGTAGAGTCGGAAGTTAAAAAGGGCTGTAGCACCATTGATGTAGTACAGAAGTTCTCTGATTGTGTTATTACCTGCCATGCTGATGGATATGACCTCATGATGGTGCTCTTCATCGATGAGAAGCACTTCAAGTGCCTGCCGTTCAACGGGAGTGGAGGAAGGGATCACTTCTTTGAGAGCCTCATCAAGAGTATAAGAAGGAAGTATTGGAGAATCATGTTGTAAAGACAAAAGCTTTGACATGATGCAGAGGATACGAAGGTATAGCCTGGATGCATATGACTCGGGCAGTAGTCCACCAATCGTTGCCATCTGTTGGATGTTCATAGGAGCAGATTCATTAATAGAAGAGTCCAGAACAGATTCGGAAGAAGTCTTCAGTTCAAAAGCATATGTGGCCAATGTAATACATCGGAGGACAAACTTTTTGATTAGACCTTGTCTGTCTTGAGACGAATACCAATCGAGATTGTTGCAGTAGACATCGACTAAAGCTTCGGCTATGATGTCTGCCATTTCCTGGCAGCCTTCACAGATAATTCTCCACATCAGGCGATCAAGAAACTCCGGGGACTGGGGATTAATAGACTCAAATGAAACATCATCAGATGTATCTAGAGTCCAATTTCCGGCCCGAGAATATGAAGCCACGAAACTAGCCAGTTCCGTGTTGAACATCAGACCAGGAGCATTGAGTTGTTGAATTATGAAGCGCCGGCCGAAGGACACTATCCGAGGAGAAAGAATCGAATCTCGTACCACTCTATTTAATAAACGTGAACCAAGTTCGCGATGGTCTGCACTCGGGGACTTGGGTCCAAAGGTACATTTCCAAATGTTGGTAATTTGCTGATCGGCGAGATCAATATTTTGTAACAGATAGATGAAAAGTCGATGCCTCGGATGTAGATCCAATTGTCCAGCAGTAACAGTGAGAAGAGGGTCAATAGGCCTCATCATATCCTCTAAAACTAGATTGAGAAGGGCGCTATTCTCAAAGAATTGGTATGAGCCAACTTGAATCGTTCTGTTCCGTATGATAACATCCAGAGTGGCTAAAGCAGCGTTGGTTTCTGGGGCCTGCCTTGCTATGAGATAGGATAGCTTGTGACATACGGACTCCTGTTGATACTGAGGCCACTCAGAAATAGTGCGGCCAACGAAGTCGAGAGCAGACTGGAGGATAATATCATTGGATAAAGGTTGACCTGGCTGTAAACACTTTTCTATTATCCTTAGGCACTGAAAAATGACATCCAAAGATGATATTGGTGAATCGGTCATCAATACCCTGAACTCACTGTAGAATCTTTCGGTGAACACGGATGTTGCAGGTTCCCGGAGGTCTTCAACAGGTATATGGACAAGCTTTTGTTGTATCTCGATCAGCTGTTCAATGGACAGAAAAGGAAGGTTTTGGGTGCAAAGATCAACAATGGCTGTTCTAACCTTCCCAGAGACTCTTTCTTGGCCCAAAAGGTTCCAAAACCAGCTAACCATATCTAAGCTGCTGGGCCAAAACATCAATATAGGCCCTGCTTGAGATATCAGGTTTGGGCACGCCTTGCAGTTCAAGATTTGGTGATGGATCCCATCCCTCCACAGTATATCTATTATCTCAGTTCTCACTCGCTCCTGTTGCCAGTCAGGAAGACCTTCTGAGCCAAAGACCCAAGAGGCCTCATCCAGCGCTTTAAGGACCTCAAATTTCGCTTCCGATTTTGACTCCATCAATCCACTCCTGAGTATTTGGGAAAGCAGTGTGATTTTTAATTTGTGGATTTTACAAGCAGAAGTAAGCTTCTGGGTGATTTGCTTGGCAAACAAATCACGCTCTGTAGACATGGTCTCGTGATGTTGAGTATCACCTTCGGTTGTCGATATGTGTAATCTTGCAAGCGTGGAAAGGGCAAGGTCGAAGATCTCAATGCTGTCATTGAAAATAGTCTCTGCCTCTCTCAGGTATCCCCCTTGAATATCAAGGCAGAACTGGTAAAACTGAATTTGTAGTCGGGCAAATGTTCCAGTAGATTTATCTACGTCATGATCCAAGGCGTCGAGATGTTCATGTTCGTTGATGAATTTCAACGTGTCAATAAGAACATTTATTCCAGGAAGAAGAGATGATATATCCTCTGGTATCGGGGAGGATTCTGGTCTGTTTAACACAGAAAGTATCGGGAGTTGCTTATGAAGCGGAAATGATACTAGACTCGAAGAAATACCTTCCATGAAATCTTCCCATAACTTTGCCAAAGATCTATGATCTTTATCCAGGATTAGGGGACACTGTCTAAGTTGTTGGATGATACTAGCAGTATGTACAACCAGTGAATTAGCAGCAATCTCAAACATTGAGACTGAATTGGTAGAGTTCTTCAAAGAACTTCCAGGCGCAAGCCTAGCAGTAGATATCCTTTTGCTAATGTCGCAAAGATTATGCGCCACAACGATAAGCATATTTGATGTCTGACGCCCCGTCATGTAGTTACTAGCCCAATGTTAGTATATTATTCGATCCTAAGTGTATTGTCATTCAGTCAAACTTACAAACGGGAGATTGCTGCTGTAATGTCCGAAACCCTCATCCAGAGGTCGTATTTTCTACACATTGAAGCTTGAACCTCATGTCTACCTTGCTCGTTGGACCACTGGCACCATCTAGTAGTCCAATCAACAAACTCTTGTAAAATTATCTTGTGGATCATTGGCGAATCTGTATATTTTTATTAGCTTCAGGGTGTCTTGGTTGGTCGTACGTTCGGTACGGATGATCTTACAGCCAAAAAGCTTAGCAGAGGCCATTTGTGCAGATTGTGATTCAGAGGCAGAGTCGTCACCAAATGAAGGAAATCTAGGTTCTCCAGAACCATCAATTGTCGGGTTGGAGTTATCTTCCAGATGAGAAGGCGTTTTAATGTCTCTGGGAGGTGAACTTCTGGCAATTTTGGAGCCACCATCCAACACATTAATAGACCTGTCCATGTAGATGGTAGTTCTCTCTTTTGTGCGCTTTGTGGGGAGTTCTGTACTTTCTTCCGAGATGTCATTAAGCTTCGAGGCCGAGGGAAGGCCTTGTCTTCTTTCATATTTATCCATAACAGCAAAATTCTTGGCTTCTGGTGACTGACTAGATTCTGGCGTTTCGCCAATATCTACTCTCACAACCCCATTTGCAAGAGAAGGGCTCTGAGAATTGGGGCTAGATGAGAGGTCCGGGCTAGCGCCTTGGGTCCTACGTCGTTTTCGTAAAGAGCCATCACCATCTGCGAAAGGGTTCTGTCTAATCGGCGTACTGTCTCTAGGAGAATGTACAGCTGAGTTGGTTGATGACTCGGTCTCAGGTTGAGGTTGACTTCTCATGGCAAATGTCACATGCAAAGCAATCCAGGCCAATTAGTCAATGGTGGTTGTGCTTTGAGAGACAAGCTAGCAATGTTGCTGTCAATTGCCGTGAATTATGGGAGGCGTAACAAGCAGATCAAATCGGGCAGCTATTATCTGCAAAGAATCGGTAAAGCCTAGTCACTTGTTAAGGTATCTCTTTGTCGGAGATGTCACACTTGTCTAGGGCGGCAAGATAATGCGCCGTCAGAATCACACAAGATGCGTTGGCAAACAGGTGAAATGAATGTCCAAAGGCGAGTGAACAAGATTTAGAATGTGGGTTTAGGTGAATCAGCGCCGATGACTTCTATGTGGATTGGGACTAGAAAGGTTTGACAATCATATGGCAAGTCGAGGTTGAGTTCGAAGCTCGCTCACTGTAAAGCCTTAGTGATGAGCTTCGCGGAAGCGATGAGAGAGCCCGCAATACCGTAAAATGATGTTAGATGCGAGAGATGACCAGGGTCTCCAGTACAGCGTTTCCTATTTCTGCGGAGCGTAAACAGCCCGTTCCCTGAACCATACAGAGACCACACAGAGCAATAGAGTTATGAACTTGAGGCTACTGCACGCAGGTGACCTAAGGCTGATGGGAAGAATTAGGATAATTATAAGATATCCGAATATTGATGATCCCCTCCAACCCGGATGAAACTGCAAATTGGCTTGATGATGCGTAGACTGAGCTCGGACGTCACTTATCCTTATCCGATAAAGAGACTTGGTCTTAGGTGTGAAACGGTATAAACCAATTGCTCATGTAAACAGAACGATAATAATGAGAGCCACTTCAAGATGGACAAAGCATGAGGTTGACTGTGGTAAATGCTCAGAATGGGGAATGATGTATGAAGTTAGTTGGGTGCGACGTGCAAATTTCAAGACGACCGTTTGTAATAGCTTTGATGAACAAAGTCGGTGCAAGTTTAGGCCGTCCTTTTGTTTAAAAACACTAACAAAGGATGCTCGAAAGCCCAGATGTAGTGGCAAATGTACAATCTTACATACGTCATTGGCCCTAACTTCCAGGGCATACCTTCTAAACTTTAACGGAAAAGGCCAATCAAAGGTCTTTTCAGTTGTGGGGCAAAGGCGATTTCAGAGCGTTCACGACCATTATACAGCTTGTACCTGAAGTTCTCCAAATTTAGCAATCAAATACTAATCGAATAGCATGTCAATATTCAACTTGAAGCTAATCTTTTATTCTATAAATACAATTGGTCATCTGAAGTGTTTCGCGGGGTATTGGCACACAAATGAATAAGCCTTAATGTTTTGTCTGCTCCTCAGTAACACGTAGTCTAGCAGCAAAACCCCAAAAGGGTTAAATAGAAGTCAAAGCAACCCATATGTATATGTATATTGCAGTTTTGTGACGAAGCAAAATAACAATCAGGTTAATTAGGGTCTTATCGATAACCAGGGTCAGAACTTCTTAGCAGATTCCCATTGATGAATTGATATCGTGATCATTTTATGCTGTCGTATACGTTTTTATCACCTGCAAAATTTTGTCAATCTTTAGTGTTTTGACGATCGCTCATTATGTCTAACAATCAAGTCCAAGTTCGTAAAAAAACGGTTTACCAACTTGGGACACCGTTCACTACTACGACATGGTAAGTCTGCCATTATCAGGCAATCGAAGCAGCGGCTAACACCTTTTCACAGGCCACAGATTGAAACATCAGTACAGACGGAATTTCTTGATTTATTGACCATGTAGGCCGCCATGAGTATACCTTATAACATAAAGACTCTAACATGAACCAGGTTTCTTGAGCCATTAGGTGTCTATCGTCGCAAGTATACCGATCCTTCTTTGGGTAGACGTAATCGCAAACGTAAGCGGGCTCAGGAGAATAAGAACCTAGACAAAGATCCCAAGGAATATGTAGACAAACCACCACCTCCTGCCATATCATCTCATGTTGATATTGGCTTGAGCATAATTACGCGGAATCTACAAGGCTCAATAAGAGACCCCACAGTTCCCGAAGCTACGTCCGAGTCAACCTCATATGGGTTAGTCGTGATTCCAAGGTCTGGCCAACCCACTATGCTACACAGTCATTTCCCGGAAATAATTGCTGCTGTTTCTAGGCAATCCAGCACTGGCCCTATCCGGTTGGTTGGCGTGTCACTTAACTGTGCCGAACGCTTAACCAAAGCAGTGGGACTTCCAAGGGTTTCCGCCATTGCTATAAGAACTGGTGCACCAAACTCTAAGGCTTTGTTTGATTATGCAGAAACACACATACCTGAGGTGTCATCATCGTGGCTTTCAACCCAGACTACCAAATTTAAGTTCGTCCCACCTAACATCATTGCGGTACCAACCAAGATTGGCCAAAGACGACAAAGAAGACCAGCAATGGAGCACGGCTCCAGCGCCGATGTACAAATGACACCAAACAGGAAGTGACCCTCGGCTACGGTTGTATCCAGATTCTTCATCAAATCAGGACTGCATATGTCCTTTCTAGTTCCTCCATCCTAATAACAAATCCCGTTTTATCGAATTCAAACAACAGCTTTAAGCCCACTCTGACTGTTCAATTCGTGCTCCGTCCTGTGATATTGAAGTAGTTTAAGTTCTAATTGCATATATCACTAACGCCACAGATAAATTTCATCTCATACAAATTGCAAATAAGAGTTTCCTTTTATATCCCGGGCTCACTGTTTGCCTGCAACATCAAGCTGCCTTGACTCCATCTTCTTCTTGCCTGGGAGTCATCCCATAATCATACAATGCCTATGAATAATTTACCCATCATTTTCACCAAGTGATTAGTTCAAGTTTGCAACTTTCTATTCTCGTGAGGCCCTTTACCAAATTATTCAGTATCTTTGGGATGCAGCGGCTACAGATTCTACTTTCATCTCGTGACTAGTCCTCCATAATAAACCATCAATTGTGATTGTGTAATGATTGAACAGCATGCTTTCCACTCATCGGAGTATTGATCGGCGATAATGGCATCATACTGTACCTTCAAAGCCGTACTTCTTCTGTAAGAACTATACTGACTAGTATTTGACTTTAGCCTTTTGAAATCTCTGATTTAAAACATGATGTCTCACAAGCTTCACACGCTGTCCTCCATGAAGACTTGATTTCCAACTTGATTTCCTTGGTCCATGATGTGTTGACGTCTAGCAGAAGGTTGAGATTAGCTATCAGTGTCAAGTGTCCTATGAAAATGACGCCCATTTCTTTGAAACTTGTAGAGAATACAATTGTCCCGGAGCTTGACTCTTAAGATAGCGACTCCAGAAGATTACTTCTCGCTCAACCTCTGACTTTGTCAGCCAAGGAAAACCCACCAGCACTGATGAGAGACCTCCGAGGCTTGTTCCTTACCCCTGGACGCCTAACTATCTGATTCAGCTCGAAGAATCCGGCTTCTAGTTCGCCCTAAGTTAGACAGCCTCTGGTTGACTCAATAACGTTAAACCTACTTGATCCAATTAAGCCAATATCTTACAATAAAAATACAGACCGGAGGCTTTATCAAGCAATTACAGGCTCTCAAACTTTCCCAACTTTATTGTTATATCACACAGAACAACTACGGGTTCCTGGACACCAAGGCCCTATAAGCTCTACACCAAGCTCGATATCAATCTTGTTGACAATCACCTGGATTTCCTTACTGGCTCGACTGTTATACCGGCTGGCTGGAAGAAGTCTCCTTGTGAGTGACTAAAGTGTCGGTTACACATCTGTAGACCCCATAATGTCCACCCTAAGTATGATCAGAAGCTTCTGTGCCTTTCCGTATAATTCTCCATACATTAATATGAACTATGGATACGGACGGCCCGTAGTCATAGTGTCATATTCTCCAGACGTTCCCTATTGCATCGGGACTTTAGAAGGGTAGTCCAAATTACGTGTCACGAGTGTTACTGGTGGAGCTATATCTGTAAACCAATGGCGCAGTCATCTTGCTGGCAACATGAATCCGGAAACTGGTGTAGAAAAAGGAGCTGATGGAACAAGCTGTGGCTGATGAAATCAATGCCGATTTGCGCATAAAGTTGAATATAATCTCGGTTGTTCACAACAGCCCGCCAGTTGTCACTAATTCCAAGTTCAGCAACGGTTTAGGACCAATTCCCACATCAATGAGAGTGGTAGACAGTCCTGTCCTGGATATTATAGCTAGCTACAGTAAGCTCCACGACCGAATCACAGTTTGAATGAGGTGGCATTTATTATTGTGAGCTAATTGAGGGTGAGTTCCGCGCTACATATAAGTTGCGAATTAGATAGCATCTTCAATTATCCTCAATTTCATGTACATAATTCATCGGATTTTGGACTTCAATGTAGATAATGTGTATTCATTATGTATCCAGCCCAGTGTAACCACAAAACAAAATCAAGATCAACCCCAAGACGTGCCATACAATTTGACTGTGTATGCTATTTCTCTGTGATATCAAAAAACTCTATATACTAACACCAACCTTACTTCCGACCACCAGTCACGCTTGCTAATGACTTCTCCATCATTTTGACACCCTCACGGACCTGCGGCGAAAAATGTCTCCGCAGAATTTCACCTTCCCACACCGTGGAAGTAAATGGGTTACTGCCACTGATTGTCGCACTAGTCGGGTTGTATGATCCATCGCCCTTCCTCTCCTCCGTATTCCACAGGGCCGCAACCTTCTTTTTGTGTGTATCTGTGACATCTGTCAACAAGGCCAACACTGCTCTGCTCGACTTCTCAGGCAGGTGGAGCGCCATCGTCATCAACTGCTTAGAGAACGCCGCCAACTGAACCGGTGGAACAGCCCGTACGCCCCAGTGAGGGAGAAGTGCAGACGTCAAGCAGCGGATTAATAAAACGGTCGTGGTCTGAATGTTGACTCTGTTGGCGACCTGTCTGCTGGGTTTAGGTTGAGAGACGGGATCCCAAAGATGGGAACGGGCAGTCTTTTCAAGATCGGGGTTGACTGAGAGAGCAAGGAGGGACCGGTATACATGCGTTGAAAAGAATGACAGATCCAGGTGGAGCTCATTACGGGAATTATGGGCATCCTGGCCTGCCAATAGAGCAAAAGCCGTGGCGTTGCAAAGAAGAGCTTCCCGGCTCGTGTTGCGGGTGGGGGTGGCCTCAGCCTCTTCTTCATCTTCAGCTTCCTCGTCAGACTGTTCTGCGTCGGACCCAAAGCCATCGGTGGTCGCGTTGGCATCGGCATCAGCGTAACGGATAAGATCCTTGAGGGCTTCTAGGATGTCACCAAAGAAATCTTGGTTGATTAGGTGGGCGTATTTGGACAGGCCCTCAAGGGTGGCACCCATGAGGTGGGGGATGCGGGCTTTGAGACTGCGGAAGTAGATACCGAAAACAAGCTTGAGAGTTTCACTTTGGATACGCTCGCGCTCTTCATGAGTGACGACAGCATCGGCAGCGTCCATATCCTTTTCGAGAGCCTTTTGCTCCTTGCGGTTCTTCCGTTGACGTTGCGTAAGGAAGACCTTCTTAGGTTTGGGACCCGATCTTTTCTCAAGCTCAGCGTGCTCATTAGACGCCTTACCACCAAACTCGGAGAGAAGACGGAGGTCGAGGAAAATATTGATGACATTCTCGTGCACTTCAAACTCGCGAGCCTTGATCATCTTGCTAACAAGCTGAACTGTCTCGAGAGCGTACCGACCGTCCTCGTCATCCTCAAAGAGTTTGCGCAGGGTATCCAGAACCTTAATGAAATCGTCATCAATCTTGCGTCTGCTCAGCTTCCAAGTGACAATCTTGATAAGCTCACTCCGGAAGTTGAAATGAGGGACTGAAGTTAACAAGGTGCAAGCACACGTAATGGCAATGCTCCCCAACGATGCCTTCCCCTTGCGATCACGAATAGGATTCGCCGCATCAAGCTTGACAGTCTGATAGAGCTTCTTGAGGTACCCTTGGTATCCAGCAACCAAAGCCTGCTCATACGCACGCAGCGTGCGCACCTCCTTTGTTAACAGTTCCTTCGGGCCACCCTCCTCCGCAGGTCTTATCCGGTACCCGGGGATAACATCCTTGTAAACTGACATCTGTGTCATCATTGCCAATTTCTGAACTGCCGGCACCTTGGACTCGCCAATTTTGGCCAGTGCCCGGAATGCGCCGGGGTGGTCCTCGGGATCCATATTCAGCTGCACGGCAATCTTGGCCAGCTCCTCCTGCGCATTTATAATCTGCTGTTTAACAGGCAACTCAGGCTGCTCCTCCTCCTTTTCATCCGCCTCAGCATCGGAATCGTGCATGTTGGTGTCTTCTAGCCAGCTGCCGTCACTGGCTTCGCTCTCGTGGCCGTCAGAGTCGGCGACGGTGGTAGCATTGTCGTGGACATGTTGGAGGCGTCCGTCGGCTGTTTTGATTGGAAGACGGGTGCTTTCTTTTTCACGCTTGTTGCGCTTACGGGGGCGGTTTTCATAATCTTGTTCGAGGTTCCAGTTCTTAGCGTTGTTGAAGAAGGCTTTTTGAATTTTGCCAGACTTAACGGCGGGCTCGTCGCCATTGCCTTCGGCCTGTTTTGACTTGCGCTTGTTCTGTACGCCCATATTGATAGTCGTGAAGGTGTGGATATCGAAATATATAAACAGGAGTCCCAACTCAAGGAAATTGGACGTTTCTACCGGCGGGGAAAGCGAAAAGAGTCGCTTTTCTGATAATTATTTACTGCCAAATGGACTTCCAAATAATCCTGTCGCAAAAAGAAGAATGTGGGGCCCATGTTCTCACCGCTTAATTTTTTAAAAAATTCCAAGCGGCAGAATTTTGCGCTACCATCACCAAATCCCGGTCTTGTCAGAGAATCAGTATTAGTTGCAGAACCGTCACAAGCCATCATCCCCACTTGACATTCTCTGTCTTCAACCTGCGCATAAATCTAGTCGCAAGTTGGCCAATTGTTCATTTTTTGGGTTTTATTTTTGATACCCCATTTTATAGTTTCTTCTTCATATTCAAACTTGACAAAATGCGCCCTCTCACCGAAGAAGAGACCAAGATCGTTTTTGAGAAGATTGCCAACTATACTGGTAGCTCTCTCAAGACACTGATTGCGCCCCTAAGTGACGCTCCCGACGCCGACCGCTATGTCTTCCGCCTGCACGGAAACCGCGTCTACTATGTTCTTCTGTCTATCTCTAACCTGGCTACCTCTATTGCCCGCGACAAGCTATTGTCCGTCGGTACCTGCCTGGGTACGTCAAATCCTCCACCATCGTCCCCTTCCATAACCCGGAATCTTTCCTTGCACAGCTTGCAAATGCCAGTTCACTAATTTTAATCTCTCGACAGGCAAGTTCACCAAGGGTGGCAAGTTCCGTCTTCACATAACCGCCCTCCCCATCCTCGCCGAACACGCTCGTTACAAGATCTGGGTCAAGCCCAACGGTGAAATGCCCTTCCTGTACGGTGGCAACGTTGTCAAGGCCCATGTCGGTCGCTGGTCTGAAGACTGCCCTGAGCATCAGGGTGTAGTCGTTTACAACATGAACGATACCCCTCTCGGCTTTGGTGTCACTGCCCGGTCGACTGCGGAGGCGAGACGGTTGGATCCCACAGGTGTCGTTTGTTTCCGTCAATCGGACTGCGGAGAGTACCTTCGCGATGAGGATAACCTGTTTGCCACTGGCTAAATGGGATCTATAGAATTGAAGGAAAGAAGGATAGAGAGATGGTTGGAGGGAAGGATTTGGTGTGCGGAGGTTGGGTACTATGTGTGGCATTTCTTTGCGGTCATCTTGAAAAGCTATCGGGTGGAGGGACTACAACATTTACGGCGCCTTGGAGTCACTGATTTTGCACTTTGTTTGTCTTGTCATTCGTAGACACAATTTGAATATATGCGCGGTATCACGCCGTGCCAACTTTATACACTATTTTGCATGGATATAATATATATTGCCATCCTAGATATACCTCTGTATACAAAAGCATTATCCTTTAATTTACTCTTCCGACTCTGGGCTCCGGTGCTGCCCAGATGGACTAGCAGCCCGGCTTTCCGTCCGATGCAAGCTGATATATTCTCTTTCCGCCACATACCCGCTATCAGCGTACCCCAATATACTCTTAATCTTCGAGCTCTGCTGTCCAATGATTTTCTTGATTTCAATTGCCGCATAGTTGGTCAGCCCTCTCCCAATTTCTGGCTGCTCATTCTCCCACATCCGTCCTTGCTCATCAGGAGTCTCCCTCCGCTGAGCCACAACCAATCGTACAGACTCGTGCTGACCAAAGTGGCCCTCGACTCCTATAACACCGACTGGAAGCAATCCAGCTCTCCGAATGAGTGCCTTGTGGGCTCCTTGATCGATGTAGACAGTCCCGTGAGGGGCAAGACCGTGCAGAACCCAGAAGTGTCTATCGCGAATGGGCTCGTCAATAGGGAGAAAGCGGGTATGCAGAGGAGGCTTCTCAGTGGGGAGGATAACAGATTCGGGGTGGGTTTGAGCGCGCTTCGTGGCCTGGATATAGCTAGCAATCTTGGGGAGATTTCCTGGGGCAGATGATCGAGTGATGATAGTGGTGACTCCAGCAGAAGTGGCAAGACGAGCAGCGACAATCTTGGTCGACATACCACCAGTGCCAAGTGCCGAACCAGCTTGCGAGACTATATTATGTTAGTTATTTAGGAAGCATCTTTGGATTTTAATTAACATACCATCAGCAGTAATCTGAGAGATGTCGCTAACGACCTCAATAGGCTGTGCATCGGGGTTCGTGCGAGGGTTTTTGTCATACAAGCAATCGACATCTGTCATAAGGAACAACATATCGGCGTGAACCATGGCACCAGTGATAGCTGACAAGGTGTCATTGTCACCGAATTTAATTTCAGCAACAGCAATAGTGTCGTTCTCATTGACAATCGGGATGACACCCATCTGTAACAACTCAGTGAAAGTGTTCTGGGCGTTGAGATATCTCGTACGCTATGAGGATGTTAGCCAGTTGCTTGAGCCTATTTATTTTATAAATGCCTACTTACATCAGCAATATCATTACGAGTGAGCAAGATTTGGGCAATGGGCTGTCTGTAGTGACTGAACAAGGAGTCCCAAAGATTGATAAGATGGCACTGGCCAATAGCAGCTAACGCCTGTAGTGATGAAAGATGCTTCGGTCTTTTATCAATGTCCATTCTTCGAAGGCCGACACCGATGGCTCCAGACGACACAATGACGACCTTGTGGCCCTCCTTCCGGAGCTCAACGGCCGTAGCCACAATTAGTGAGAGGATGGGGAGTAGAGGTTCATGTGTTTTTTCGTCTACAATAGAGCTCGTGCCTGTGACAGCGTTAGTAACTAACTAACCAGGTGGGGAGTATTTTACCTACCAAGCTTGATGACAATAGTCAAGGACTTGGGCCCTTTCATCTCTATTGCAATAATTAGTATATAATGAGAATCAATATCAATGATCACAGTGGATGAAGAAACACCCCAAGTGCGCTTATATAAGAATCAGCGGAACAAACAGATTCTTACCCCAGAACCCTTGAACGAAATGTTGATTATGTTATGTATGTTAACAATGCGACTTAGACAATCACTTGATGCCGGATATAACCTCTCGATGGCTATTTGATGGTGGTGAATGGTTCAGGAGTCAATTAGACAAAGGGGTAAAAGAGCCCCTACCCATGTTTCCCTTCTACAAACACAAATCCACATATATCGTACATCTCCTCATCGGCCATAATCATAAATTCAGCGTACCTGATTGTTGGTTACTGTCCATGCTGGGCGGTGATGTTCTTCCGCTGGGAACGGCGCCTTATGCAACAATTGACTGGTGAATGTAACGATTACAGGGTAGCTCAAAGCCAAGATAATGACGGTGGTCAAATAGAATGATTAACTGGTTGTAAGTTGATTTATTGCTAATAAAATCTCAGATCTCACCACACGTGTTTGGTTGGTGATGAGATTATTGGCGTTTAGTAACCGATCTCGGGAGACGCACTTACTAGTGAAAGCTTGGTGGCACCTTAGGTTGATTGACAAGTCATACCTTAGACCCTGGTCAGTCTATGACACTCGAGTAAAGAGGATGAAGGATGCCCCACTTAGCTAACGTTGTCTTTAAGACTCTAGACTTGAATTCATAGCGGTCTCTTGCAAAAGACATTCAGATACAATTCAGCTAGCTCTGATAATTCAGTTATCAATATATGATATCACCAATTATCTCTGTCACAAGCGTCTACCAGAATCAGTTAACTAATGCCTTTGTAGGCATTCTAATGGTCTAATTAAAGATCCGGAACGAAGTTTCATATACAATAAATCTACGACACGGAAGTTTAGCGGCTGATTCTAATTTCTATATAGTAATTAATCCCTTTTGAGGCTCCGCTGCTTTTGTACTTCCAGAGGCTTTTGTAGTGTATTTCTGGACGTAATGACTAGATAGGGTTAAATTCTAGAGCAGGGGTTATGGCCTACTGCAATTGGCACAATTACCCATGCAATTTCTTATCGATAACATTTCTTGGAATCCAGTACGGTCGCGCGTAGAATCTCATGACAATCATAAATCAGAGTTGTCGCATCCAGTACCGTCATCATTTCGCACCTCAAATTATCTTGTTTTAAACTCCAGTTTTTTAAAAAATGGCTCCTAAGTCCAAAAAGCCCTCTGTACCCGTCGAACCCCCGGTGCCCGACTCCTCAAAGGCCGACGAGGTTGTTGCCAACGACATTCCAGAATCTTCTGACCCATCAAACGCAAACGTACCCTGTGACGAACCTCTGCCGGAAACCGCCCCCGAAGACATCAAAGCATCTTCTTCTGAACCTTCAGAATCTTACCCTCCTCTCCCCGACGAAGAAGTCCCCTCTCTTCCTATAGAGCCAGTTCCCGAGATCACAGATGGCGATGCGCCACCACTCCCCAACGAACCAACACCAGAGGATGACGGCTGGGATTATCGTTGGGATATCACGGCGAACCAATATATTTTCTTTAACCGATTTACAGGCGCCGAACAACTAGAAAACCCCCGCCTTACACCCGGCCAACCCACCGCATCTATCTCAACTGCCTCAGACGCCCCGGCAGATACCCCGGCGCCCCCAGAAATCTTAGGTTATAACCCGGCTATACACGGTGACTATGATCCGAATGCTTGGTACGCGAAACTTCATGAGATGCCCGAGTCATCGGCGCCGGCAGTCCCGGATATCGAAGCGGTGTATGATGTCCATCAAGCGGCGTTCAATAGATTTACCGGGAAGTTTCAGGCGCCGGAAGAAAATGCGGATAGATATTCAGCGGATGCGAAAGCAAATAGGCAGTTGAACTCATTCTTCGATGTGGATGCAGCAGCGAATGCGCATCAAGGACGGAGTTTGAAGGCGGAGAGGCAAGGGAAGAGGTTGAGTAAGAATGAATTGAAGCAATATAAAGAGAAAAGGAAGGCAAAGAAGGAAGAAAAAAGACGAGCTTGGCTGATGGATTAAGTACAGCCAAGATAGCCTGTCTCATGACAGCGGTATAAAGTATGGTGGGTGGTCTAGCATGGGTTTGGCGTTTTGATAGCTGGGCTTTTAATATTTGGAACACAATGTATAGAACTCAAGTTTGAAATATGATAAGCAAATTACAACGGGAAACAAATAACTACGGTGATATATTGAAACAACTTCTGTACTTTTACTCATCATCTTCACTATCCAGATCCATGTTCAGATGAACACTCTCCCCGTCACTGTCGCTGTCTTCCTCGAGAGCAACAGGAACCTCCGCCACTGGTTCCGGCTTACTAGGCGCGGCCTTTTTGACCGATCCAGGGTTCAATTCGCTCGAAGAAGGCTTCCGTTTGATTGATGAAGTAGGAGCAGAACCAAAAACATTATCAACCACCTTTATGGACTCCTCGACGGGCTTTGAAGAAAAGATGCTCTTCTTGGTATCGATAATCTTCTCCTCACTAGCCTCAACATCCATGATATCATCGGCAGTCTCCTTCTCAGCATCTTCGACACTCTCATCTTCAGACTTGTCATCCTCATCGCTTTGGATATCTTCTATAGTGGCGAAGTGAGTGCCGGAAGAGTGAGGAGTAGTCCGCAAGTTAGTACGAAGAACCTCGACACCTTGGTCCTGAGGATATTGTTGAGACAGATAGGGTAGGATACTTGGGTACAACTTCCCTCTCTGGTCTCTGTAGGGGAATAGAACGCTGTTGAGCATAGCACTCTTATCGCTAGTGCCAATGGCAGTCTGATCAAGCAGACCACGAAGGGCAGGCTTGATATGTTGTTGGGGCAACTTGCTAATCAGAGTAGAAAGAAGCTCTTCGGCCGCATCGAGGTGCTCGGGAGCGAGAACAATTTTGGCAGTATGAGACTCAGTGGCACCCTTCATGAACAGGTCAGCGTTCGCGGCGGTGCCGGTCTTGGCGACAACAATCTTCTTGGTATTGATTTTAGCGGAAGGACGGAAGACACCATGGTGCTCCTGAAGATCACGGCAACAGGCGGAAGCAATGAGGTCAAGAAGAGAGACAGTGCTCCGGGGCATGGTAGGACCCGAAATATTGAGGATGGAGGTCAAGAGTCTGTAGCTGACAGTCCGGACAGAGGCCATGGCGATTCCACTGCGGAATACACGAGTGGTATAATCCAAAGCTTCAGGAACCAGAGAAATGAAGGAAAAGCTCAGGCGGTCAGACAGAACTTCAAGAAGCTCGAGAGCGGCGACGTGAATTTCGGGAGTGGCGGACCACAGTTCATCTTTCTCTTCGCGTGTCGCCGATGGTTTGATCTCAACAACTTGTTCCCAGGACTGAGTCTTGGGGGAAGATTTGACAAGCTGGGTGGCGCGAGCAATCGTGTCCATATACACAGCGATAGGAATGACGACACCGGCGCGAGTGGGGTAGCGCAAGGTGTCAGCTAAGAGATGAAGAAGCCCAATCAGGCGGCGTGAGCCAGCGCGAACACCCTTCCAAGCAGGGTACTGATCAGGAGCGTCACCGCCACCGATGGCCTCACTCTCAAAGTCAATCTTGGAAGTTGCGTGCTCAGTCTTAGGCTCCCAAGTCTCATTGACAGCCCGGAACACCTGGTCAGCGGTCTGATGGTAGTGCCCTACAGTCTCGCGCACCAGGCGGGCCCAATCGTCACTTCCGCCATTCTTGGGAGCAGTGTGGTGAATGGTAATGGCCAAACACCTAGCAGCTTTCTGGAGGGAAGAAGGAATCATCAGGTTATCAGCGTCAGTGGGAACCATAAAAACATTAAGAACGGGCTTCAGCTGGTTGATGAAGGGACGGAAGGTCGCGGGGTGGTGAGGTATGAGAGTGGAAAAAGCCTCAAAGACAGTCTCAATAACGTGCATTGGGACTTGGAGTTTCTTCAAATCACTGGCAGGCTTGACGATGCTCAAGCAGGCGTTGGCGAAGGTTGGGATGGTGGGAGTAGAAACCTCGCGCGCGAGGGTCTGATATTGGGAGACCATTACATAGATACGAGTGAGCGCAACAATGGCAAGCTCACGGGAAGCAATGGGATCGTGTCTCTGTAGTAATATATTATGTTAGATAATATCAAAATATAGGAATACGCTGAAATTCATACCTGAGCGACAGCTACAAGACCACGAACCCAAGGTTCACAAGTCTTGAGGCACTCCCAGCCGCCAACGTCAATAACAGACTTGACCAGGACGACAGCGGCGAAGCGACCTTGGGCAGTACGGCCATTAAGAAGAGTAGTCAAAATAGTCTTTAACTTGTGAACGAGACCGGCAGTCTCGGCGACAACGCCCTTGGCCGTCTTGACATCGTATGAGGCGGAGAGCGCATCACGGCAACGGAAGACAAAGTCGACAATGGTGGGAATGTTGCGCGGAAGGCGCGCGGGCGGCGTAGTGGTCAAAAGACGGCACAAGACACGGAGTTCCGGGGCCAGGGACATGTTGAGACTGATTAGATTAGGGATTATCTCTATATGGAGCAGCAGCCAATACCAAGGATCTATCACTTGAGGCAGTCGCTTTGGATTTGGATACTTTTTTTTCCAAAATACTTCAAAATATCCTTATCGATAGTGGGGACCCATGTCCGATTGAGCGCTCGGTGTACACCTTTCACCGATAGAATCCTCCTGTCAACCATCAACTACACATGGCCTGAACCCTAGATGGCAGAAATGCCCTTGGTGATATATACTTCTATACGAGATATATCTAGGCCTCAGTCGGTTAGAAACCATTAAATCAGGTGGATCCAGCATGGATTGTAAAGGATTTCATCTTGTCAATCTAGAAGTCCTTGTTGTGACTCTGGCACAATAGATAGTGTTCAGGCCACCGTAGCGATGCAATAGCCACTTATCTTTGCCCGAATAAGCTTGCTCCCGCCATAGAGACGATACTTCTCAAGCCCCCCAAATATGGCATTATTGTTCCTGGGGGTAGCTGCAGGAACGAGGAGGGCGCTAGCCTTCCTAGCGACAGAAAACAGGGTAAAAAGGGAGCCGCTCAAACGCCTCCAACCCAACCACGCGGAACCAGATATTCTGTATTTCATTGTGCACAGGAGAGATTGTGATCCCATAAACCTAGTGGCCGGACCAACTTTAGAATGACTCTATTTTGATAACCTGTTGGTATAAGAATTTATGCCGTGAAGCAACTACTATCGGATTAGGCGGCAATGAGGCCTGTAGCTTGACCTGGTTATTGCTCCACCCAAGCTTACGCTGCGCACTTTCCCGGTTCACCACCAGTGCTTCGTTTTTGATGAGGTGCTGGCCTCCTAAGTGAAATCGTGCATCTGTTTAACCTAATTAATCCGATGCACTTGTTTCTGCTCCCGTCGTTGAGACAAGATCTATCGTAAATTCCCAATTTACCATCGTTTAATCAACTGGCATTCTGTCGAGTCGCCATATATTATCCGTGTACTTTCATCGTTCGCGCCTTGGGCTCTGATCGTCGATCGAAGCTTCCACCACTCCCTTTTCAACGTCAAATCCCCTCCTGGCATCACCCCTCTATTACAAGTTCTGGCAGTCGCCTTCCAACATTCTCGATACCTGAATTTGCACGCTGTTTCGCACTTGTTTCTCGTCGTATCTCATTTGTACTTCTAATTCAGTCTCATCCGTTGGTGATTGATTCATTTATCCCCTAACTTGCCGTAGGACAATGACGTTTTGTCCTGTTTAATTATCCCGGTCCTCGATTCAATTCCTATTCCCGCCAGTAGAATTCAGTTCTTAACTCCGTGGCTACTGCCGCGTAGAAATCCTTTTTGTCGGCCACATCAACGTCATCCTATCGCACATATACCAATCCGCGTTCCCGAATATACTACGCTTGCCACCAAACCAACCTAGAAGATTTTGTGCACCCTCGATCCCCCAAACTTCTTGAATCTTATTGCGTCGGTCATTTGATCTCGCCATGTCTGTAAGGCTATCGCGCTATCACACTCCGGTGATTGCAAGATCATACTACTAACCTTTGCGCTTTGGGTGATAGGCCGCAAAAGCTCAGAATTACCTCGTTCTTCTGGAGACTGCCAGATGCGAGGGCAATTGGCCAGCTATTCCTGAGTTGGTTCGCAAAGTGCGCAAGCATGCGCCTGACCGAGTTTGTGAGTGTTTGTGCCTATGTTGACATCAATGCTTGGTGCTACAATCACATGTCAAATTAAAGCACAGTTTCTAATCATTTTTTTTTGTTATCATAGGCCTCACTTTGACTGCGGAAACTGAAGCCCAAATTGCCGAAGCCACACAATCATCTTCTTCTTCGACCTCCATCTCCGAAACTCTTCAAGTTGCCCAGCAGCTCCCAAAGCTTGCCGAAGCTATCGAATCCGAAACTACCTACCCGCAAGATAAATTCCAGGCTATAATTTGCGCAGGATGGCTTCATTGGGTGGTTGGCGAGTATAACTTGGCGGCTATGCGGCTGCCTACCCGAGTTGATGAAGATTACCCGCAATTTGAGAATCCATCGGAATGGACTACAGTGTGCGCTCTCAAAGCTGCCTACCTCAAAGCTAACTGCTCTGTCCGGACAACACAACCGCTTGAGGCTCTGGAAGTTTTCGAGACCGGACTGGCTGCAATGGAAGGAGTTTGGGCGGTTGATAAGCAACCACGGAAACAGCTACGCTACTGGGCCGAACTATTCCTATCAGAGTACACCATGCTTAGCAGCCAAGTTTTGGATCGTGAGGAGAAATCACTCCAAGATCCAAACTCTTTGGCTGCATTCCGTGCATGGTCGCGTTATTGGGAGAGTTTGACTGGCCCTGTTGTAGGTGGCCAGGGATTTCGTGGCTCGGTGCCTCGTCGGCGGATTTGGTACGAGTACTATGTTGCCCTGAGCACAATCATCGAGTTTGATATGCCTGCCTCCCCGGGATATTCTCAAGCTGTGGGGAGTGTATCAGCCCGGACGGCGGCTCGGATTGAGCTCAAGAAGGCGGAGGCTGCATATGAAGCCCTACTTCTTGACGAGACTCGATTCCCCAAGGCTGATGAAGAACGAGAAGAGGTTGAAGACTTTGTCCAACTGGTCATCAAGAACTGGGAAATCCTTTGTGGTCGTGGTTGGAAGGACGCTGATCTTGGCCAAGGAGGACGTGAAGGTATCAGCCGCGGTGTGCTCGACATCTTGTATAGAACGGCTACAAAGACGTATCACAGCTCTTCCATTTTGAGACACTTGGTTACAGTACACATTTCCGTGGCGGAATTTGATTTGGCCTATAAAGCTTTTGACTCTTACCTTGAAGTTGTCAAAAAGGCCAAGGCGCGCGTGGATAAAACGGGAATCCCCGAGCCTAGCTTAGATGACGATTCTACTGTTCTTGAGACTATCAGCCAGACTATCATTGGCCTTTGCCGATTCGGTAATACCGCTGCTATAGAAAAGGCTTATCGTTTGTCCACTGAGCTAGAGGACATGATGGCTCATCTACCCCAGCTTCAGCCTGCGTCAGAGGCTGCCACTCCCATTGAACCTGCTGGTGAGCTCACTATCCACCCTAAGGTTCCTGGGGAGATTTTAGCCTTCTCGTGGCAAGCCATAGGGCTGGCCCATGCTAGCTGGTCGCGTGTCACCTCCGATGCCCCTTTGCGTACTGAGATTCAGGCTAAGGCCATCCGTAGTCTCCGTAAGAGTCTTTCACCTGCATTTGGCCGTAGCAGAGATGTGCAAAGTTTGTACTCTTTAGGTTTGCTTCTTGCTGAGCGTCGTGATATCGGGTCTGCTATCGAAGTTGTCAAGGCCGGCCTCGTCGCCAACAAGACCAAAGAATTTGACTCTTCCTTGACGCATGGCGCTTACTGGCAGGAGCGGGCCCTTATTCCCATGTGGCATCTCCTCGCTCTACTCCTGAGTGCCCGTCAAGATTTCCTTATGGCTGCTAAAGCTTGCGAGGGGGCTTTTGAACAGTTTAAGGATCCTTCTATCCTGTTTGGGGACCAACAGAACTTCAGAAGCGAGCATCTCAAGGATCTCAAGGACATACAGGCTCCTGATGGCTCTAGTGGCCTAGTTGATAATATGGATGATAGTGAACGAGAAACTGTTCTTGAGGTCAAAATGACCCAACTTGCTCTCATTGAACTCTTAGAAGGCCCCGAGGTTGCTGTCAATGCTAGCTATGAGCTACTTAGTCTCTACTCGCGCCTTTTTGGTAACACTGCTACTACTACGATAGCCGACAAGACAACCCTCGAACCCCCAGCTGCGCTTGTTCCCCCAAAGAGCTCAGCGGGCACGATTCGCAGTTTCCGAGGCAGTTTCTTTGGTAACCGGACGCCTAAGGCAACAGCGTCTGCAGTCGGTGGCAATCTTACAGCTGACAGTGGTCTTGATCGTCCTCTGAGTACCCTCAGCATCACCCCTTCAGCTACTAGTGGAGGTCTAAACTCCCCAACTGGAAGCTCTGTCGCTCCTGCTATCCATGTTAACAGCGATACTTCGGGTCAGCGCTCTGTCTCTGGTGGTCGTTCATCGCGTCGTAATAGTCTCCGGAAACGTGATGCTAGCACCAGTGGAGGCAAGCGCGCTTCTTCTTCGGGCCCGCACTTCAACAATATTCCGGATGGAGATACCCTCTATAGTCCCGAGGGTGATGGCTCATCGGACTCATTTGCGTTGTCGTCCCGGAGACAAACCTCGATCGCTTCAGCTTTTGTCCGCCGTCAGAACGCGACAAATTTGGATGCTTTTATTGCTATCAAGAACAAGATGTCTGAGCATCTAGCAGATCACGCTGCAGATGGTACTTTCTCATTGCCCCCTCCTCTGCCCCTGGTTGTGTTTGCTAAGGATGAGGAGAAAAGACAACGTACAGTTATCCTGGTTAAACTGTGGTTAATGATTGCAGGATTCTACCGCAGAGCCGACATGGTTGAAGATGCTAAGGGAGCTGTCACTGAAGCTCAAAAGCTTGTTCAAAGTCTCGAGGCTGATCTTGCTAAGGACGCCACGGGCTCACTGCATCTTAAGTCCCCCAAGTGGGCTGAGAAGAAGAGTGTTGACGAACTCTGGGCTGATATCTACAGCGAACTTGGGAACATCTCTCTCGCTAATGAAGCTCCTCTGGCTGCTCGCGATGACTTCGAAATGGCACTCACATATTACCCCGATCACAGCACCGGTATCATAGGGCTGTCAAATATCCTTTTAGACATTTATACCGAGGAGCTTGTGCCTAAGGCATATGCGCCTTCTCAACTGGCCAGCACACAGCCCCATAATCCCACAATGACGGATATTGATTCTCCCGCTGACACCACCAAAAAGACCAAGTCTCCTTTCCTGAGCGAGCCTCTCGGCCTCGGCCCTGACCGGCTCATCCGCCCCCCGCCCACCTCTGACGCCGCCTCGGAAACTACTACTGATAGCAAGGAAATATTCCAGGCAGCCTCAGCCCTTGCTAATACCCATGCGCCTCCAGAGCCTCGACCATCTTCGCTGCCGCTTATCGACCGTTTGGCGGCAAGAGACCGTGCTTATGGTCTTCTGTCAACGCTAACAAAGCGTGGCAATGGATGGAATAGCTCGGAGGCTTGGTTTACGTTGAGTAGGGCGTACGAGTTGAGCGGACAGCCAGAGAAGGCAAAGGAGGTGCTTTGGTGGTGTGTGGATTTGGAAGAGGGCAGGGGAGTCCGTGAATGGGGTGTTTTGGGGGATAATGGGTATCTCCTTTAGAGTGGGAGAGGAACCTCTGGGTGCTAGGATTAGTTGGAAAGTGTAGACTTTTTACATGGAAATTATGAGATGAGATGAAGACAGACAGTCGGTTGAGTTTATAGATTTAGCGTCTCATGATATCTAGACTAGTTGACGATAATGGTTTGTGTAGTGATCTGTTGAGTAGCAGAATTGGGAGAAGCATATTGATTTCGTTCATGCCATCTTCATATAAATTACATTGACCTATACACAGGGTCCCATACTCAACATTGCCTTTCATCTTCATCTACCCTACTCGATGTACTTAAAGGGCTCCAAGCCCTTAGCCCCAACATCCACCATGAAAATAGCTCCTCCATTAGCCTGGCTATCATCACTACCCTCCTCATCTGCTGCCGTCGTGATAAACAACTCCGTCCCAACAAACTGCACACACGTAACATTCCTTGTCGGCACATTGACCTGCCCAACCAACTTTCCTTCTGGGCTAATCTTCAGCACTCTACCCTCGCCATACACTGCATGCCAAAGATTCCCCTCTGTATCCACACGGAATCCATCAGGCTCTCCGGGACCATCGTGGGTGTAGAAGGGCCGCCGGGGTCCGTAGGTGTGGGTGGTCTTGTCGTAGGGGAAGGCATAGACAATGCGGGAAGAGGAGTGAGTAAAATACATGGTGGTGTGATCAGGGGACCAACCGATGGTGTTGGGGATGGTGATAGGGTAGTCAGCTAAGTGAGTGGTGGGAACACCGTGGGTGTAAGAGACGATACCGCCTGTTAATCGTTAGTATACGCTACATATAGTTGGCATTTATATATGTATAGGTTATAATCAGAGAATTACCTTCAGGTTTGAAGTCACCCATGCCAAAGTCCGTCATATACCCCAACCAAAACCGACCATCCGGTCCCACCGCTCCATCGTTACTTCTCAATCTCTCATCCCGATCGCCATCCTCCTTCAACCCCGCCAAATACGTCAACTTGCCCGTCTTCCTATCCAGCTTTGCCAGGCCGTACTTTGCCCCTACCAAGATTGTCTCAGCCGGGTCCACGCCCTCGATATCCGCCGTCACGGTCACCCGGTCAGCTACGGGAGTAGAAGAGAGAGACCGGTCCGCCAGAGAGATCGTATGTAGAGTTTTGCCTTTGATATCGACAAAGCGTATGGTGGACGTTGTAGGGTCGTAGTGGGGGCCCTCGCCGAGAGCGCAGCGGAGGGTGGGGTGGAACGGAGTGGTGACTGTCCAGGTTTGCATGGTGGGTGTGGTTTGATTGGTGAGGTGTGGTGGTGATTCAGGAGGACAGATGCGAGGAACGATCGTCTTGGGAAATATGGTGATAGATTAGTAGATGAGGAAATGGGTGGTTGGCATTGCTTAAGTGGGGGTCTTTTAGGAAGGAGGCGATCACGAACTATTGACGGAAAAAGTGGGGAAACTAGAAGTGGAAGAGCGCCCTGAATGTATACAATGGGTGGAGGTTTGAACTACAAAGGGGAATTATGTCATTAAAACTCGGCTTAAAAGTTGGCATTGATCTGCGGTTATTTTCTTGTAAGAGATTAGGACTTCGAGACTATAATCTGATGTCTCAGATTCAAGAGGATGGCGATGCCGTATACTACCTTATCTAGGGGTTGGGTTGAAGTGGATGTCTCCAGAGTTGGAGGTTCAAGACATGCTGAATGGCGCTCTGGTCACACAACATGTTTGGGAGCAGTTTTTGGGGAAACAGCTTCTGTAGTGAAACTGTAGTTTCAGTAATCTGAATTTAGTAGTTCATTCGTGATGAAATCTGACTATTTTGATAGTTTAGTTAACCACGCCCCCCACGTATGCTAATACCCTAACCCTAGTGTATCTCCCTCCATATTCTGTTCAAACACAACTCCTAAACTGTTCTTATCATAGTCCAGTTATATACGATCAACACCCAAAAAATATACCTCATTTCTTTTCGGTATACGACGGTGTTCAGGTAATATGGCACCAAGTTTCCATCCATGTTGACAGCTATCTATTTTTCTAGTATGCCAGTTAGTCACGATGAGCCAAACTTGGTTGACAGAATGTGTACCTTCATGATGTGCTTCCTAGAGAAAATAAACCAAGGCCATACTTGCAGCTCTGAATCTGCATGATGATATGTCGACTGACATGTTAGGCAGACACAAACAAGGATGAGTCGGGGTAAGCTAGTTCAAAAATGATTATGCCACACGTGTAGCCTTGGGTACTATATTCAAATGGTTGTTCTGCGACCATACAAAGCCATGCATGTCTTCCTTCTTTATGTCGTTCTTCGGTATAATACAACCTATACTCCGAGAAAACTTCACAATGGAACATCTCGTTAGGCAGTAAATGCAGTACCCAACTAATCCCGATCACACCATGGCGGGCAAGCAACCGGCGACCCGAAATTCAATCACAATGTTTGGTTACTTTGGCAATACAAGCTATCGCGTAAATTCGTGGAAAGGCCGTCACATGGTGCAAGCTGACGATAATTAAGTAGGAATGTCATCTTGATCCGGCCTCAACTTTAAGGTTGGGTATTTGAAGTGAATTATTAAGAATACAATAAACGAGGCCGGATGAGTGCTTGTGACAACCGGGTATCTATCCGCAAGAGACATCACCGGGGAAATCAAGACTATGAGAGCATGATTTTGGCTCTAGTTACCACAAGGAGATGGTAGAATGAATAGTATGAGCCTGGAGATAGACAATATGGTGAGATTGGGCGTCAATGACTATTGGCACTAATTAGCAGGGCGTGATAGCTTAGTTAGTTGTCATGGACCAAAGAAAGCTCATATAATAAAGTCCACATAATGATAGAGATTGGGGCGATAATTAATTGTCATAAAGCGGCTATGGAAGTTGTCTCATTGCTCCGACAAATCGTCATATTCCAAGGCTGTATCGGTCCTCATCAAATATTCCTGATCCCGTAATATCTCCAAACCAAGGTTGTTCGCTTGTGAAAGTACTTGATTTAGCTTCAGCGGCTGGTTCTGGTGAGGGCCGAGTATTTCTGATGTTCACATAATAAACCAAATGTGACGTGCTGAGATAAAAACTCATTTAAATTTGGCGTGGCTCTGGTCAATCCTCAGTCGTCCTCTATGCCTCCAGAATTTAGTTCCCGTGGCTGGGCATGGGGAACATGGGCCGACTGGGATATTCGGAGCCGGCAAGCCGTGTCCGGAGCTCTGAATGGCTGTCGTAGTCCTAGTCACCAATATTCTTGACTCAAAATATAGAAAAAATTATATTGACGATATAAAGCCTGCTCCAACAAAAGTGTCATAGGCTAGAAAATAACATGGCCAATACAGCCAATTTGGAAACCAGCTCAATTTTAAACTCGACAGATAGATACGGCATCAAATCCTTGCGCTGTAGAGCCTTAATTCTGTTGTCAAATTCGTTAATTATAAATCTAGCATATACAAGCCTCCCGGACCTATCAAATAACTGCACTACATAACGATAATCAAACTTATGCCTTAGCCTACTCACTTATCAGAACACGGCGCTTCTCCACGTAAATCTGAACACCAGTCCTTTCACAAATATACCACTCTTCAACCCACTCTGTTCCTTCACTATTACCATATCAAGTTAATCTCCACTGCCTATCTTATTTTTAATCCTTGCTTTACTTTCTGAAAGAGGACCACCGTAATGGCTCTCACATGACCCACCTGCTATGTGTCCTTCGTGCAACGCACAAGAAACCTCATACAAACTAGTCTGAAGAAGCCCCCGTCTAGATCCTAGCGCAACCCTGAAACCACTGAAGATTGCCAGTCTGTTCATTTCACCACAAGACGCCTCCTCCATAAACGATATGGGTATCTCCTTCCCTCTTGCTCTTTTGGTTGTTCAGCTGCCGTTACACACTGAAAGCGTAGTTGGATATTTGAATGTTCTTGATAGCCAGGCACAAGCAGGCGGGATATTCAGGTTCAGGAATAGGCGGTAGGTAGTTATTTGCTAATATCCTAGTCGTTTATGGCGATTGATATTGTACTTTTGAGTGCGATAATATTGCCAGATATGGGGTATACGGGAATGGGAACTTGTTGCGAGTCATGGGAGGGGCTGGTTGACATTTTGAACTTGGCTCTGCATATTGTACAACCCCTTACTGTATTTCCATGTGTTTTATATATGATTAGTGTATAACTAGCTGCCGTCTTTGTGCCGTTGTCTCTATACAGGATTGAATACCTAAGGTGTCCCGCTTTTTTCAAATCATGATTTACTAATGGCTACCACTCAGCTTTATGCCCCGATTAGGAGACCATATCCCGAGATAGATGTACCCTCAAGGCTTACGATAGTTCTGTCAATGTGAGGCATCCATGTAATGGCTATTAATCCCCGGCTCTAGAATGTTCAGTAGTCGCACTGGAACTAGTTTTACTTTTGTGATATATATAAATTCCGAGCATAAATTTAATAGCAAAGCCAAGGAGAGCCAAGTGAAATGCTATGAACACTAGATTCAAGTGATGCAAAGTCTTGAATGATAGTCATCACACCTTCAGAATCATGCCATCGTTTCTTGGGCATGAATTACCCTGGAAGTAGTCCGTCATACTTCGGAAAACTCTGCAGTTTTATTGAGTCCATGCTAAGATATAGCATTATGTCACAGTTGTATGGTATAGAGAGCCTTGAGTATTGTCCCTGCTAATGGCAATGTGCTATCGTGAGATTCCCAGACAGTCCATTGATAGAATAGACCTCATGCTAATATTTTGACAGAGGAGATTGGTTATCAACTTGATCAATATATTATTATTATCTACCCAGGTGAGAAGTTTAGACCTTTTGCTAAGATTTAACTAAGATTCAAACTCGATCTCAACTTGGCTCCCTTTGGTAAACACTATCTTGGACGTCTTCACAAGCACTACTTGAATATTAACCAGTGTTTTCTAATGGCTTCTGCGTGCCGGTTCCATTCCAGCTTAACCATTGGTTAGATAATCTTCATCGACAACAAATATTGCATAGGCTACGTGGTCCCACATGAAAGCCAGCCACCGCACACCAACTCATTAGTAACTCCTCGTCATCTCTATCAGTACATAACCCAATTTCCCAACACTTCATAACACCGCTTGCAGCCCAAGACTTCAGTCGGGGTTTTCTCATACACTAGCCAACAATTCTTAATGGCATAATGTCTGCAAATATTCACCTACGGATAGTCCTAGCCACTAGAAGAGATATGTCACTACTCTCATTCGGCATTATTAATGCAGAAAAGAACACTTCTAACTCTTCTAACAAATAAACAAGGAAGCCTGTCTCTTCTTTAACTATCACATAACCGCCTAGAAGCACTGCCGGATGGGGCGATAATGAAGGCTTGCCTGGATTTATATATCTTGCGGCTATGTAGTAGTGCTTCTGTAGTCCCCAATCAGTGATTGGGTTCTGGTGGTCGCGTTGGTTGGTGTTGACAAGTGGAGTGATAGTTGTTAGTGTACAAGTGCTAACTGGGGGGGATTAAGGTCTAGTATCTTCACCGACAGTTTGTCTACAACTAGAGTCAATACCTTTATTGGTGGCGCTAGGTTAAGGGGTAGTGGCATTGTTGAAGATTGAAGCTCATCTTTCCAAAAGGAAATAAGCCTGCCTTTCTGTGGCAGGATTCCGTCGGACTTTACTTTCACCCCAAAGTTAGAGATATAAGTCCGCAGCTCAGAACGCCCTTGGAGAGAAGAGTAACAGCTGATACCCAAATCTCAACTCTGCGCTTTCTCAATAAATCATCGGCTCGTCAGATCAGCAGCACCCCGCAGAACCGTTTTTCCAAAGAACATGAGCAGGGCATCAACAGCGCTCCTTCATATTATTGGGCTCCTGAACAGACTAATGATTGGGGCAGAGAACCCGAACCTCGTCAGAATGAATCATCCTCTGGTCAAATCAAATCAGGAGGCCCACAACAAAAACGAAACAGCCAGCATTTAGACTATTATGCACAACACAGCGAGTACCGGAAGTTATACACAAAAAGTGGTCACTTGTGAAGCATAATAGCATCAATATTCGGTGAACAGGGCCATTTAGATATCTCCAAATACTCATAGGTTCAATAGCATGGTGTCCCGTGTCTCATTATTCTGATCAATACCATTTTGGGCACATTCTTCCCGTTCTTGGCCCTCATTGTCGGGACCATAGACAACCGCTCGTGCCGGGATCTCCCTAGAAGCACTACCCTTACAGAATATATCTCACTAAGAGATACAGGCCCTTGAGATGTATACCGCTGTTAATACCGAGGTGCCTATGTATCCCACAGCAACTACAGTTCTCATGAGAGCTACTTGGTGAACTATCGCAACCATTCCCCTCATGTTCAAACCAACCAATCCTTTCATTGTTCCCTGTTTGCCTTGAAGTTGACACTGATCTGTGTTCTTGGCTAACCATACCATCACTAGACTCACTAGACGTACAAATATAAAACATACGGCTGGTCTAGCCAGGGTAAACACTAGCGAGACCAGGACGGGCCTCAGGACCACAGTTGGGTGGCACAAATCTTGGGCGACACCGAAGTTAGCGATAGCTTGGACCATAACAAGCCCCGCAACGTCGTCCAAAATGGCGGTATCCGAAAGGGAAAAGCCTAGGCGAGACAATGAGAACCCACTGGCTTGCAGAATCGAGAGCGTTGTACCGAGGCTCGTCAAACAAACAGCCGCCCCTACTGCGAGGCACTGTGGTAACATCAACATCACTGAGTGCAATGGTACTAAACAATAAAATATTTGCATTTAGTTAAGCCAAGGAAATCGATAAATGGCTGTTTGAGAATGAGTAGATGAGTATATAGTTAGCGACGAGTCTATGGGGAACGATGAAAATAGGAAATAGTTTGGGGAAATAGCGAGAGAGATTTGTATATATTATCGTGTGATTAATTGGTTTCCTTTTTTCCCTCTTTCTTCTCGGGCACATGGATGCTTGTCTTGTATAACTAGGTTCTATGGGTCTGGAATGACACCAAACTACCGGATATATGTTCCAGTATTCCTACAATGCTCACCCATAATTATGTATATTTTGGTTGATCCACATGAGATATTCCTTGATTCTCGCCACCCACTCTACTCTATAATCCCCCAATACACATTTTCTCAGAGTGGAGAGCTCCCTTGAGCATATGACCCTCTACTCACTGAGACGTCAAAAATCGATGATGTTCTCTCATTAAGAAAGCTATTTTGCGATATAACTCGGCATCACCACGCCACCATAATTCAAAGTCGGTCACTAACCTCTATATACCACAAAATCTATATCTTAGTTAACCCAGCTATGTACTTGTCGTTTGTGTTAAAGACGTTGGTCATTATGCTTATGGAGTCTTCTAGGAAATGCCCAAGGCAATGTGTCTCTGGAAACCAAAGTCTAGCGACATATCAAGCAATGAATTAAGAAAGCTAATAACAATTAAAATAATTGGAGTAAAATTGTACCAATGGTTGGCTCATGATATGTCAATGATTGTCATGAGGTCGCCGTGTCTAACGAGATAGTGGTTCCCTCCATATAATAAACATGAATGAGAATTATAGTACAATTTGGATGCATGGAATCTATAGTCGATTATGCTGATGGCACATGAGAAGTCCTCAAATATGGATCCCTGATGTATGTTTGGTGCAAATGACCAACACATTAAATATATAATTATTCACCATCAAAACTATCACAGGAAATATAAGCTGGAACTACGTCACATTTAGGGTTATCTTCACGTGGTGTGGGACAAAGACAAATTATTAATTAAAGTCTGTACCACGATAATGTACCAGTTTTAACATAAAGTACACCCAATGCCCATTTTATACTTGTACCACACCGATATCACATTGTTTAAGAAATTAGTATAATTCTTAATATTAAATTTACTGACTTGTGATGTTGGCGTAATTGATATTATGTGCCAATGCATTAAACGATCAACGTCTGGCTATATATAATAACAATAACAAATACTTAGTGTCGGCATTAAGTTGACGACGCCTTAAATATCCCAGCCTATTTCTAAGGGATCTAAAGCATAAGTTCTATAAATTTTGATAGAGTATTAGATAGCTACAAAATATATTTTATGATGCAGCATTCAGTAGCCAACATATGGATATCTCAGTGACATTTTCCCGACAAACCTACACTGTTAATGGCAGGTTGCATTACCAAGTTTAACTATCTACTAAATGAATTAACTACTTCAAAGGCTAAGGGGAGTTTCCATTGCACCGCTTTCAATTCACGATTAATTAATCCTAGTTACTTTTCATGGATGGTATATACACATCAACTGTACGTGTGCCATCACTCGCGGCTCAGGTAATAAGGCGGGATACACCTTATATGAGTTATATTAGTGAGGATCTAGCTGAATATGTGCTTCACTTGGCATCCTATCATTGCCATTTGTCCTGCTCACATCCAGTAGTAACGTCACTCCCTACGCATATGCACCTACTGTTACTTTGCCTTGTTTTCTTTTTCTGTTTATTTCAAGGCTGTTGTTTGCTAATATGTATTCTATTATTATACCTCGTTTACTTAAGAAGTAGGTTCCTACAACATCTGCACCTCAAATAACAACTCAACGCCCAAAGTCAATAAAATTCTGGAACCGCATATATAGATAGTGTTTCCGAACTTGACAGACAACAACAGCCATAGTATCGCATATAGTGATATATATGCCTGAGCTTAATATCACAACAATGTTTGTGTTGTGTAGAGCGGTCTAGAGGTTAGGATTTGCCAAGCCCATCCTCACCAATAGTATACTTGGGCATCATACATGTATACTCTGAAATATCTCCTGGCGACGTTTTCTGTTGGTAAACTTACACTTCCGGAACCTGAGCTCACAATGTCTACCACGTTTCTAGTGACTACAGTCTAGAATAATTGCACATCGAGCTGATGGACGCACCCCTAAGATCAGCAGTAACTGCCTCTTATCTTATAAACACTGGTATACTAGAAATTCGAATCATCAGGCGTCAATAGCATTTCCAAGAGCTGGACACTTTCTAGATAATACTAATCATAAATTTCCTAGACCCTGGACTCCCAACGATACCAATGCCAGCCACTTGAGTCAACGATCTCACGACATGGTCCTAGAGCACAAACCAAGCCTTGTCGCCCAGCAATCCCAAGACTCTGGAGAGTCCGCGTCAGTTCCAAATTTGCAAAAACCCTGTACCTTGGCCAGCACCACGTCCAAGCCCCGGTCATTGTTTTTATGCCGATAACTCCCATACTTTGTGTTCTAGTTAGCTGATCGACTAGGTGCAGTACACTAGAGTTTGCCCGCGTATATAGTAGAAGGGGAAAGCCTTGATTGGACGGAGACTATCAAGTTAATGTGATCGAGATAGCTGGTAAACCATAACTTGTTTTATGTTTATATTTAATTTAGGTTTTAGTTACATTTATTAGTCGAAAACTATCTTTACTATTTATTATATTCTCCCTTGAAACACCATACCCATGAAGTCAAACTACCTCATAATATTTCCAAAAGTGTATGCCTATAGACGTGTTGTTGACCTTTTTTATAATCTTATTTTCCGTTGCATTTCATTTCCTAACCCTAGTACTTTAAATAGATATTAATATATAGATACAAAAGATCTTATATCCGTTACTATACGCCTATTTATTTGCTTGTAGCTACTGCGGGCTTTTCTGCATTTTAACACAGTGGAGTCATTATCGTGTCCATGCATAACGGCATGATAGGCTTCGACTTGAGAGAACTTGCCTGCCTTCTTTAGTATCGCTCTTAGTTGTTCTCCCCGGGACAGCGAGGACTCCCCGGCTTGTCTTCTTCTCCTTCCACGAGAAAAGCCCATGGCTACTATCCGCATCAATAATTCCTTGACCCAGTACAGAATTTATCCTCCCCCGCCAGTTGTCCCACAGCATAAAGTGTTGCCTTATTCTCATCCTCCACGGACGACTGTTCTACCTGGTGTAATTAATCCCCTGCTAGTCCCCTGGCATAATATCTTATCAGCCACGATCACTCCGCCGCCCACCAAGCGCACATGCTATATTATAATGCGCGATTAACCTACTGTTTCCGTCCACGCATCGCGGTCCTGATGAGGAGAGACAACGTGGGGATATGACGCGTGGAGAAGCGATAACCTGCTGACTTTTCTCGTGACTCATGCTGGAATAAAAATGTGCGAGGAATCCTTTTGGGATGGGGAGAGCGGGGAGTCTCTCAAGCTTCTTCTCTCGTAGACTTTGACATGCTCTGTGTATCCTATCTGGTGGCAATATATGCATGAAACTGAGCATGGATAGTCCGAGTATTCCATGCATACACTATATTCATTAAATGATTTGCTTCACTAAGTCATGGAAGACAGGTTTGATTGCCAGAGTGGCCAACCAAAGACCATTAACACTGTAGGTGACCTCATTCTTATTCACTGCGTGGCATACCAGTAACAACATCGAATGTGGTATCTAGATCCCGAATCTGTACATATGTAAGTTTCCCAATCGGACATATTATACTCCGCCCTTACACATAAGGGCTTCCAAGTATCTCATCACACCCACTGCAAGAGACAAGCGCTGGCCCTCTCATCACATAGATTTTGGACAGTACAAATAGTGTCCCAATAACTTGTTTATGAATTTTATCAGTATCCATGTGCCGTTTTGGTACTTTCAGAATTTGCTAAGTTTTGTCCGTAGAAAGTACTGTGCATATATTTCCAAAAAAGAACTGTTCGGTTACAATGATTATTCTTGACATTAAACAATTAAACCCTTTCGGTATAGTACATTTACAAGTTGTTGTGCCTGGACGATAAGCCAGCGTTTTGGGTAGTCGCAACCGGGCTTAGAAAGATAGCTCCATATGACGGTTATTACTTACAAATACGACTGTCTTTTTCTATCCAACCATAGACAAGATTAGATTTGAGGGAACTTTGTTACATGGATATCTACAACTTTAGACTCGCCAGGTAGTGCCATCAGAGCGGATTTGGCGAGCTGTCGCGTCATCTATCATATTATGGTACCAGTAGCAGAAAATGGAGTCATCATGAAATTCAGCTTGGTGGAAATTAGGCTGATTTTAGACTGAAAGACCCTTTTTCTTTTCTTTCTATCTAATTCTGATCTCACTTGTGTCAGACCCATATGCTGCAAATGCTTGTAACAACACGATGGCGCTTTACAATATGCCTTGCAACCAAATATAAGTTTTTGCCAGACAAAAAATTTTAAGCCTTCGTTTCCTATTTCGTCTAAACGGTGTTCTTCTAAAGTGAAATTTATAGTTATGCCAATCAGTTACAGGCATTAATGTAGCTGTTGTAGGCGAGGAACTTATTCACAGATACGTCGTGATCCGACAAAGCGAGGAACTGTCGAGCAACCCACACTCTTCAAGTCTGACAAGAGGCTTCAACCTGTATGCGAACGCATGAATGCCTGTTTTGGTGTGTTCTTTGACTCTATTATATGATATGTATATATATTTGTACTTGTCATTATCAGTTACTTATGTCCTAATGAATAAACGCTAACTTTCCAGCTCATTAACTTGTTTCGAAATGATACTTGTCTATTAATAATCCAACACAGCTAATCAAGTTATGGTATACACTTACACCACTGTTAGCATGTTAGCAAGGGCTGGTTAAATCCACTTCCTTCCGGCCACTAGCGGGGATCAAACAATGACGAAAAACCTAGCAGTACCATTGGGCGCTAACTGTAAAAGAGAATCAAAAAGAATTTATAAATATTTTATTCGCATCCTACTGCCTGTTAAGATCATCACATAATATTAAGGCACTACGGCCACTGACACATGTGTCTTACCACTACCTTGAGATATGTCCACGTCATAATGCAGGTCAGCATCCAAGTTGAAAACAATCCCCTTTTATTTTTGCGTTGGTGGAAATGCCTGTAGCCATAGGATGTTGATTGGTCTAAATGTCAAGGAATATTTAGTAGTAAATTTGCTTATATATCTAATGATCACGCCGAATCACAGGACTATGCACCATCCTTGATAGGTGGTGGCTATATAGTTGGCTTCGGATAGTCACATGTAATATAAGTGTGCGTTTTGATATAGCGTTGAGTTTTGTGCATACCAGTCCAGAATAACCTAAATAGAAGACGGTAAGATTCACTTTTATAATTGTATCATATACCAGTGAACGCATATTAATTGCTATCAAAGCATGCTGTTTGTTATTTGAGGCCATCCAAAGTTTACGCAAATTCGTCAGGGTCCATTGCATTCAGGCTCACTACGGGTGCCCTAATATTTGTCGTCTCATACAAGCATAGTCACATCACAGGGTCGCAACTGCGGATTTCATATATACACCCATTGTATTAGATTAGGCAAAAAGTGGTGGGGTGCTTTTTTCTGGAAGGCACATGCGTGTTGTCAGGCATAGAACAACTATAATATAGCGATAAGAGTGACTTGCATTTTGTGCAGGGTCTTGCCGAAGGATGGTGATATCATCTTGCAGGTATCAGGATTCGCAGTATGCCTCAAGTTAGTTGGGCGCAGCTAATAATTCGTTGGGCAAATATCATGACATTGGAAGGAAAGAACCCCCCCCCCCCCAAAAGAATCTTACCACTGGAATTCTCTTGCTGGTAATAATGGATGTACACATAGCCGAAATGTCCTTATTGCAATTATCTTCAGTTGAGAGCCAACAAGAATAGCTATATATATAAGTAATTTGACATATCATATCTGATTGAGAGCTTCCAGATATAAGTTGATATTTGGATAACATCGGAGATGCCGGCATTCATTACCTTGATCCAATAAGGCAAATTGAGGCCCTGATAAATCAGGATGTGGGTCATCCATAACTACTCCTTACATGTATTATTTCATGCAGCCTGAGCCCAAATCGTTACTCTTGGGTCTGGAAGAATCATCATGTGACGAATCAATTAAATTCTCCGCATCTGTATTCTTTACCCAAACATAGTATACAACTCAATCTAACGCTCCCCTCCTTGATGTAGTAGTGACCACTTGCTGGAATATGGAAGGGAGTCGGTTATTGTACTACCTATCTCGGTAATAATCTATCCACCTAAAGGCCGAGAAGCCCATAGCATAGACCATATCAGTTCTATGTCTAGCCTGTAAGCAACAAGCTAACTCTGGTTAGCCACCGGGTCCATATGGCGGCCTGAGTGCATATGGAGTTTCTAGCCCGAAGAAACATTTCGATAACAACTACGCGCATGTCAGGCTGCCCAACATAAACATCGTCACCGTAGTCATGGCACTAGCCAAGTGGAAATGCTCATGATCCTTATGGAGACGCCATAGCGTTGACAACCAGGATGGCAGCCGGGATCCTTCTCTGGCATGTCCAGACGCTGTGGGCAGAAGTTAGGGGGGGAATTAAACAAAGAAAACTGGACGAAATACTACCGTGGTATATTGTTGGTGGACATGCTAACCTGGGCTGTAGCCAAGCACAGAGATTGAAGTCAGAGAGCCGGGGAGCCGGAGCAGCGGTTTGATAGGTTGGCGATTCCCAGATCGGCTCCATAGCGTAATCGAGCTGAGGGATTCCAAAACACAAATTGACGGAATGTTTTGAGGGTAGGACCTGTAGATGAGTTCGTGTCTGTTCCCCCGCCCCATGTCGGTGGAACTCTAGGCCCTACTGAGACTACTCTGGATCCTATCAAAACTCTGTCTGGGCCCTACTGGGCCTACTACCGACCCATTGTGGAATTAATGGATTGTTACATACAAGTAATATCCGCACTGTCAGTCTTGCCAAAGCGGTTGACTCCAAGGAGCCAAGTTTAGACGATACTACATATTCCATGACCATGGCCTCCAGTCAGCTACCATTCACCAGCATCCAGGCCAAAGTCACTACCAGATATGGCTTCATTCATAGACACAATATCACACATATCCCTCAAGGACCCTGGGCCTTGTACATAATCGCCAGTGTATGTCGTGCTCCCGCGGGCATGCTACCCGAAGCTCGTTAGAAGTGACTTGCATATTGTGGCAGAGACAGTATGTTGTGCAGATGTATCTTCGCATACATCCCCTCCCGTGCTACCACTCACTATTGCGAACCCCATTTGCCTGGGCATCTGACCAGCCCCAAGAATATCTTATTTCTTGTCGCCACAATGACTTGCATTTTACTTGCATAAGTGTATGCATTGAACAGAATGCCCACGTTTGATATTTTGCGGAGGGCCTTCCCTGCCTCCTAAAGATTTCCTGGAACCTCTGATTTGCTACCATCGGAGATATTTTTTCTTGGCGTAATAGCTAGTTTGGTGTTTGGGTTATTTATTTTTGAGAATCGGTAGATCTGATCATCAACTAGCTGGTTGTCCATTTTGTTGAGCCTTCCGTGCTGACCCTTCTTCCTGCTCCCCTAACCCCACTGTCGTCGTTCTGCTATCGCGACTCATTAACCTGTCTCCCCTACTCCTTTCTTCACCAGTCCATCTGGGAATATCCTTGCCAGTTGTACAGCCGGGATACGTTCCGGGACTTTCCTTTGTCCCAAAGGGCGTGAATAAGGCAACATACCAGGAGCTCATATCATTTTCCTCTGTCCTAGCATTCTGTGTATGGGTCTGGTCTGCTGCTCGGTAATCCAACAAGGCCGTCCTATGGTCTCGTGGCTGACGGCCTAGTAAGTATGAGGTGATATAATTCCTGGCGTGAGAATATGAAAAGGGGCTAGAAAGCGGCTAATCTGTGGAATTAAAAACTCAAACTGGTGATCTTGGAGCCAGGATTTTGGAATTATATCGGCTGGGCTCGGTGCTTGTTGTAGGTCTGAGAGGTAATGTTACTCAGTAGCGCGTGATAAAAAGCTTTCTTGATTGGTTTACTTTCCCTCCAAGATGAGAAGATTAGGGGATATAAGGCTAATTATATCTACACGACGTTGTTGGAAGTTTGGAGAGAACAAGTTATGCCAACAGTATTGTGCTCTTTCTTGTACTACACTTTTTCACATGTGAGCAACGGGATGCATACTTCTAGATAGCCCTGGTGAGCAAAGCCTCGATGCAATATCATTTATCCCAGGCCACGATGTAAGCAATAGGTGAGGGGTTGATAGGCATTGGCTCATCTTGGCTGTAAACGAGATAGCTGATTAAGGAGCCCCAACCATTACACCATTCCCAATTTTGCGCGTGACAAAGTATCTGTTCATAGAACCCTTGTATGTCGATGTTACTTCGGTACACCAAACACAATGATTAGTCTTGGGACCAGGATATAAAAAAGAAAAAAAAGAGGAAATGGCTGGTGGCTCATGTTTTGAACTGACATTGCTCTATGGACCCGGGAATTTGGCTGGCGTTCCGGAAAACAACCCTGCGCAGCATGGGTGAAAAGAGGGTTGTGCGCTTGTCGATGGAGGCTAACCATGGATTGGGGATAGGACATTGGGCGTGCCATTTTGCTCTTTGTATACATTATGGGATGTTTATTTAGCATTTAAGTTATACCCAACCCGCCGATTTGTGCGGCTTTGTTTCCGGGGTGCACAGAGAAGAATATTTACACACATCTATATCTCTCTGTTGTTTCTTCTTTTTTCTCGATGAAACGGTGGATTCAGCGTGTACAATGGTGCCAGTATTCTCGGATATGATATTTCGACTGTCAACCGGAAACTTGAGGTATCTGGATTGGCACCAGATGAAATTCTGTACTTGTTTGAAGAGACCCGATTCAATATCAGAAAAGTTCTTAATTTATCTCTCTACGTGGAGGAATATGAAATCTGAACGTCATCACCATAGACCATAGTCAGGCTAACACAGTAGACTCTGGAATGAATGAGTTTTCTCATGTAGTACATAATTCATAATTAAGGACCAAAATTAGATATGCTGATAGCACAAGTATCAGATTAATAGTTAGTTTGAACTGCCACGATTGAGCCTTGCACAAACATTGTACAACTTTTGTTTCCGAATTAAAAAAAGAGATAAAATGTCGTAATTATAATACATATTATATTCTGTCGGGGTAGGGGTCCTTGGAGCCCATGCCAACATGAAGACTTTCTGGCATGCTTTATATATATATCCAGTCCTCTCTTGTTTGTCTTGCTGGTTTGACTTGCGATCTCTTGGAGCCCATATAGTGAAATGTGGTAAACTATCTTGTGGAGAATTCTCTGATCTATTGGTTTCTCAGACTATAACGAGGCACACTGGATATATTCCACTTCTTTTAACATTATTTTATTTTTCGTCAAACGAGATAATCTCTTTCATACTACTGCTTGATTTCGTTATTGCTTGTCCTTGAGTCTACAAACTTGTACCTATCCTGCCATATATAACTGGAATAAACAAGATAAACAAGAGACACTCTTAATTTTGTCAACTTACCGCCACTCTCTTATTTCTCCAGGTTCTGTTAACGGAAGCACTTCTACTAGTAGCTGGAGGTTATTTTAACGACAGCACCGCTTCGTCATACCTATGCTCTTTACATCTTTCACCCACAGACTGGAGCTAGCTGCATCTATTAGATCGTGTTGTGTTTCAAAAACACCAATACCGCTTTTCGTTGACGTTCCTCATAGCTCTGGGCATTCTGCTGGATTCAACATTTTGTTTCGCTTGCCAATTTCTATCAGTCACAAGGTTGCCATCTATCATAGAGCCCGAACTTGCCTGCAGCACCAGTAGTTTGACTGGCCCAGATCAACCAATTCTACCTTGCCAACAATATATTTGCATATTGTTCTGACATCATAGTGAGACTCGGCTTTGGGCTTCCCCATAATATTCATGCACGAAATCCATTGTAGGTCTCAATTCTTGCATCATCTTCTCTCGCCCTCCCGCCACTTTTCTTCTATCTTCAGGCTGAGATTCGTATATGATCCTATTAAGCAAATGGCTGTGTTATGGGTACTCTAGCCCGTCTACTATGTGCACGGAGGGCGTAATCCGGCACATGATATTATTGCACCCCTCCCCCCTCCCCGACATTATCATTTCTTATTCTATCCGTATACATCTCTCGCCCCAGTTGAGTTTTCTAGCCAGAGGTGGTTGCTATGTTGCTAGTCTGTATGTGACATCCTGATAGGGATGTCAGGTCACTAGGCCCTCTTTTATTACAATTTGAACAGATTCATACTAAGCTACAGCATATACGATACACCCTTTGTAGCTAGACGAGCTAGTGTTCACAAGTTATGCAGGACGGTCAGTGGCTGTTATGGAATCTTAATCTACAAAGACAGCTGAAACTCCAAAAGAAATACGTCTTCTCATTCCTTTAAGCAAAAAATAATCATCCTGTCCTCGCTTGAGGCCAAATCTTGACCGCTGTTGAGATGATCTACTTTTGGCTTCCGTTCCGTCATATGATAGCCTTCAACTAATATTTCTTCCTTGTAGAATAGGCCCAGTATTTCAGTCGCTTACAAGGCCTATTTTGAGCTTAGCCTTACTCGTTATTGTGTTATATTCGTTCTTGTTTAGTACCCGGATGTTTAGGAGCATATTCCTGCAACTTTACCTCGCATTGACCCTGGGCTTAACCAACGTCATTGATGTTAATACCTTAGTTTGGGTATTGACATTACGATCTATCATTACCTTATAGTCGGTCACGCCCAATTCTGTGCCTTAGAAAAGTGCAGCCCAGTTTTCTGGAAACGAAAAGCGTGCAACAAACCCAGCCTTCCTCTTCCGACTGGGGCCTTAACTAGACTCACCGCTACAGAGTCTCTCCTTTCTTCACCCCGGTCTTCAAAAGCATACCGCAGTATCTGTAGCAAAACAAAAGCTTGCTGGAGCTCTGAATACTACCTTTTGGTGTATTCATCTTGCCTTTTCTTACTACCACTACAGCATCATACTGTGGGGCAATAAGATTGTATAATCCACCCAGTTTGAAACACCAACCTCAACTGATCACCATATTTGCGACAATACTGATATCTATTTGGCTCTATTTTGTCTTCTTTTTTTAATCAACATATTAACTGGGACCTGTTCATTCTCTACTGACTGTCGCTATACGCCACGGTTGTGTGCCAATCACGGCCTCCACAACGAAAGAGAAAAAAAAGAAAGAGAAAACACACAAAAAGATAAACCCCCGAAACAAAATCAGAAACAAGTCGCACAATGTCTAGAAACATGTCAAGATCCGGCCCTCTAAGCAGACCTGAAAAGGGCTCCGGGAAACCTGAATCGCCACGCCAAGACCGCCTGGATTATTCTTCTTCCTACCTTCCACGTCCTAACACTGTCCCACCACCTCTTACCTCGGGAACTAGACCTCCGGAGTCTTCACGAGCACCTCTTTCATCTCTCATGAATCCAAGCGATACTCCAGATCCTCTTCAACATTCCCACTCTACTCCGGCTAGTCTCCCACCCATCAATGCTTCACCCTCTTACCCATCGGCTCCATACCAGGTGGGGTCTCGTGCCCCCCTCGGGAGCTTCCCACAAAATAGTCAACCTGATCCATCTCATTCACCAACTACACTTGCCCCCGGTTCCGGCCCTCCTATTACCCGTTCTCTAGTTCCAGGCCCCCACTCCCCTCACTATACGTCTCCTATTCATCCGCCTCAACCCTCTGTTGGTCGCCCTGTTCTACAACCAAAGAGTGCCCGCTCTATTAGCTCAAATTTTTCAGGGACAGGATCTTCTAGCTTACCGCCATTGGCTCCATCAAACTCAGCAGTAAAGCGTGCGTTTCCTGAAGAGCCGTCATCAGGGCCACCTCGGCATGTCGCTGCTAGTTATTCAGTTTCCGGTCTTAATGCCCGTTCGCCTCAGCCTTCTCATTTTAGTCAGCCCAGGCATGATCCTCGGTATATGCCACCAGGTCAATATATCAATGATGCCTCATCAAATGATATATCTGACCTGAACCGGGATTCCGCCAAGCGTCGTAGGCTATCTTTCGATAAACAACGGACAGAACCTTCTCCTAGCATCCATACTGAGCCTCTGTCATGGATGAATCGGCATAATGAGCTTGCGTATGGGCCGGGTGGCCTAGTGCCACGGACTCGGGTACCTGGTGTAATGCACGGCGGAATGCTGCATGGCATTGGACCATCTCCGTATAATATTGAGATCGACACCAATAGTGCCTCTAAGCAAGCCGATGAGAAAAGACAGCGGAATGCTGGGGCCTCCGCTAGGTTCCGTGCAAGAAAGAAGGAAGAAAAGCTTCGAAGTGAGCAACAGATTTCTGCGCTGAGAAGTTCATTGGATCATCGGGACTCTATAATCCGAGATTTGATGACTACAATCAGTTACTTCGACCAGAAGTCACACGACAACTCGGGCAGTATCTTGAACTACCAGGATGAGATGACTAGCCGACCACCGGCAGCCCCAACCCAACAACAGATTGAACTCTTCAGGTGTGGTGATTTTGATGGGTTCATGCAATCATATCGACCGCTCCCTCGCGGGAGCTCGGAGGACTCCAATGGAAGTCAATCTCATGGCCCATCACCAACTCCGCACGCAGAATCTTCTACCTCCAGGTCAACTCGAGTGCCCCTGCCACAGGCTACAGCTGGATCAATTCATCAGGCTCCCACCTACGAACGACCACCCATTGATTATCCTGGAGTTCGCAGTCATAATCCTGCATATAACCCGGCACAGCAATTGCCTCCCGTGAATTTCCCTCCGTCAAAGCGCCCGCTCCCGAATATGGCTCCAGTGTCAGATTCTCAGCAGCCATCGCCAAATCCTAGGCCGGGGATGCTACACCATCATTCGTACCATGGGCATACGGGTACTCATAGTCATGGCCCACCAAAATTTGGGAACCCTGTATTTGAAAATGAAGCTGGACAAAGAGTTTCTGTAAAAGAGGAGGGACAAAACAGTCAATGGCAGCCGGGAAAAACCATGCATGGTCCCGGGAATCATCAAAATACGCCGTTGGATGCAAGGAGCTCGGCATAAAAGTAGTTGGAGAAGAGAACCGTGTGTGCTCATTCTGGTGCGGTTTAGACCCAAGGCTCATTTGTGGGCCATTCGCATTGCATTGTTTTTCTTTTTTTTATGTGTTTTGTGGTTTTATCTCGGGCATGCGTCCGTGTTTCTTTTGTATATTGCCACTCATATTTCTGGTTCATTGTTGTGAACATAGCCATTTTCGTTTTCTTATGATCGTTTGGTGTATTCAGTTGTCATTTTATCGTTATACCCAGTCGATACCAGGCTGTCCTCATTGGTCATGGTTTCGTTATATTTTGCATCTGGTTTATCTAGTTTGGTTGTTAGCTAGTTTTTTTTTTATTATCAATTTCCTTTGTCTAAGTTGGGTCTAATGTCTCATCTTTTCAGATAGCATACAGACGGGATATGGGTGTATCGTAGATACATCGTCTAGAGTCATTTTCTTTTACCAAGTGTTTGGCCACTAATCAACTATAAACCAATATAATTTTGGCATTCTGTCAAATATACTCTTTCATCATGCGTGCTCTGTTCTCGGATTCGCTGTATTTATTGACCCTGTGAATCTAGTAGTGAAATATGTAAGGCTGATATGATCCTGCAATCACAACATTTTTATGACATCTTATACATAGATATATAGGATCATGCCAGAGCACACACATCTGCATGTGCAGTCCTAGGGCAGTTTGCCGTTTCGGGGTTGTGACATTCATCCACAATCCCACAGTATTCCTTTACTAAATACCCGCCGCAAACACGCCACCCCCGAATGCATCCAGAGTAATTCCCTGTGGATCCATCATCTGCACGATATCGTCATCTATGCTTTCGTCATTCAAAGGATGGAAAATTTAAACTTCATAGTTCCCGTGATATTACTATGGAAGTCGCGTTAGGTTTCTGTGCAACCTAGCTTAACTAAGGGCCCCATATATTATGCAGGCTGGATGTTTTAGGAAGGTACAACCAAATATGACCTCTCAGGCTCTACCCGAATTGGCATGAACAACTAGTCGGTGGTGCTCTATGACTTGCCAATTCTGGCACAAGACGTAGCTACGGGAAGCTGTTGCTGCCAGGCCAGGCCAGAAAATATACATATATACAAAGTCATCCTATTTCCCATATGAGTTAACATTATGTCATATAAAATGGCTACAGTTGAGTTTTTCGTTGATATATGGGGGCTCCTGGCTCGTCTGACAACTTCCAGAGAACTACCGTTCTTCATGCGGACAAACTAACAGGGTTCTAGGCTGTTTCCTGTGGTCGGGCGGACTTGCTGTGCGGATTATTGATAGACTAAGTCCATTTGGCACACAAGAGTGACTTTGCCCAGATGGGAAAGGCCATGAGGTTTATACGTTAAGGGATCGTCGCTAGGAGGATGTTTTGGGGACGGAGGGATTGTAGAGGGATTGATGGGGAGAGTTTCATGGTTATAAGAACAGTGTTGACGCAGAGCGACAGGAGATGCTTGGGGATTTGACATATCCATGGCAGGTGTCAGTTCTGCATGTTTTGTTTTAGTGTGACAGGTTCTTCGTATATTAATTTTACGCTGGATGATTATTCTGTCACATGTTATGAACGGTCTATGCGTTATTAGGTGGTGGACTTCAGATGAAGCCCGGGATCAAGACACAAACGGCAAGAGATCGCATGGTCTGGTTAACAATCGGTTTCGTATTTATCAAAGTGATAAACTGTATCTTGCTTTTACAGGGAACGTCCTGGGTGGTTGTTTAGTTAAAACATAGCCGTTTCATACAAGAATAGATATTGGTGCCAAGGGTTTATACTACTGTTTAGGGTATCGCCTAAACACCGGATCAATAATCACATTTCCGGAATAAGTTTAATAGCATGCGAGCTTCAGCCAATCACAAGCTAGAGGCCACTTGTTGGAGGAATTGCATCCAATCCAAACGGCCAGAAATTGTGGTATCAATAGATGATGGATGACCTCATTATTGCGTTGACATCGATTTTTGACGAAAATTGATATATCCGCACTATCTTCCGAGCACCCAAGTAAACTGGAGAATCTATTTAGAACCAGATAACGGCCTGGCCTTTCAATTCCATTACAGAAGTATTCCCATCTACATATCTCTCATACTCTACAACACCATGGCGCCTCCACAATTACCATGTGCCGTCGCAACTCTGTCATACCCTCTTTTCGCTTGCGAATTTGACCATGAGGACCCCTCTCTGTTAGTTGTCGGTGGTGGCGGTGGTTCTGGTCGCAACGGGGTCGGTAACAAGATTGTAAATACTCCCCTCCATATCTCTTATTGCAATAACATGTGCGCATGTATATGGCCCACAAACCCGGCTTGTAGCTAACTTGTGAATCATATTCTAGTCTGCTATCTCTGTTGATAATGAAACTACATTGAAGACTCTTGTAGAACAAGAACTCAGTCCCGAAGAAGATAGCGTTGCCTCCCTGGCCATCGGACCCCACCGCGCCGAGCGTATCTTGGTTTATGCCGGTGTCAACTCAAGCCCTGCCGATGTAAAGAATAATAAGAACGAGCACTTCAATGTCTATGGCATCACCGAAGCTGTCAGAGGGAAAAATGCCGAAATTGAACTCTTGACTCGTGTCAGCCAGTTCTCTGTTACCGATGCCGACAAGTATCAACGCCTCATCCGCCTTGCCGCTCCTGGTGAGAAGTCCCAGATTGCTGCGGCCGCTACTGGCTTAGCTAAGAAATCACAAATTGCCATCTCTGAGCTTGATCGTACGGGCGCATTGGAGCCCAAGATGATTAAGCTTCTGAACATTGACCACGAGGCCAATGATCTTGATATTCGCCGCATTGGCCCCAACAATGAGCATAGAATCTTATACGCCAATGATAGTCAACTTTGCGCGTACGAATTCACTCCCGGTTCCAATAAGCCCGCCAAGCACAATATGGTTTTCGAGAACCGGCAGTCTGGCAGCCACCCTGGCACGATCCGCTGCATTCGCTTTCTGACATCTAGCTTTGTGCTGATGATAGTGAATTTGCCTAAGCGTGGCGGTGTTGCCTTGAATGTTGTTAGATTGCCGACTAAGGAGGGTGAATTGGGACGTTTGGCTGCTTCTGCTCGGTTGCCAAAGCACGTTGCACAGGCTACTGCGATGTCTGTCCGGTTGTTGGGACCTGAGCCTGAGATCGGTGATGTTTTGGGTAGGGCACAATTTGCCATTGCGGTTGCCGGCCATGATTCCTCAATTTCTATTTATTCCTTGGGTCACGAGAGCGAGCAAGGTATTGATTTGGTCTACAAACTTGACCTAATGACGACCATCAAACAGGCGCACCCTCTTCAAATCACGGGCCTTGCCTTTGCTCCTTTCAAGGTTGATAAGGAGAACCCCGAGAAGACCACCATCTCTCTTGCCAGTATCTCTATGGGAAACACATTGTCGGTTCATACTCTCCCCATCACCAAACAAGTCACCAAACAAGGCTCTATCACGAAGACAAACTATGGTCTTGATCTCGAAAGCAAGGGTGGCCTTGGAGGCACGATGATCATGGTCATCAGCTTCGTTGTTCTCCTCCTGGCTGTCATTGGGCAAATCCTTAATGAGTCGATCGGCGAAGGTCCCGAGATATTTGGTGTCAAGGATTGGATGGACCACCCTTTCCTTTCCCGGAAGATATTGCGGGATGTCCCTCCAGTCCCTAGCCCCATCGCGCCTCCGCAGGTCGCCATAACCACAAGCGTTGACGTCCCTGCGGCCACTGATGCTTCGGATATCCTTTCGCAGTTTTTGGAAAACATTCAGGCTGGAAAGGTCGCAGGGCCTATCTTGTTACAAGAACAGACCATCGAAGTTAGGCAAGTTGCTGATGGTAGTGGCTCTGTGATCGCCGCTGTTGCTGCGGGTGAGAATAACGGTAAGTCATGGGAGGATATCTCAGAGGATCAGAAGAAGGCGTGGAAGGCTAGACTCAAGAATGCGGGGCATTGGGCGGAGCACATGGGCGAATCGGTGTTTAAGGGTATCTTCTTTAGTGAGATTGCCGGAGCTGTCGGTCGGGCAGTCGCGGGCTAAGCTATTCGGAGCATTAAAGTACTGTTGGAATTGTTTATAGGATTAGGGTTCTAGCAAGGAAACAAGAGGTAATAGGTGTTGCTAGGTTTGTAGCGATCTTATGGGAATATATATACATGATTTACAGCGTGCTTTATTCCATTTTCTCGATCAAGTCAGCATATGTGATTGTGATTGATTGTTGTTAGTATTATTACCACTGGGGCAAGTGGCCGAGAGAAGGATGGTTTAAGTTTAGCATAATCCCATGATAAGGAACCAACTTAGACTTAATATGGTTCTTAACTCAAAAGGATATCATGTCTGTATTTTTATTTATGATGGGATTTTATCATTATATTCAAATTAGTACCCAAATATACTGACGGGAGGGCCGTGATCCTTGTATCCATCATCGCGGAGTGTTTATAGCTGCAAGAATTATGCTATGTGAAACATGATGGCATCAACAAGGTGGCGGATAAACGGCAGGTTTTGCTGCTGCGGGTTGTATAGTGGCGGGGTGACATAGACGACCCATAATTACAACGGTATGAATAGAAGAACTGGTTTATGACAAAGTGAATTCAATGAATATATGCACAGTAGCTTTCCAAGCTAATCCGAAAACAAAAGGAACTCCAGCACCGGGAAATCAACCTACTGAATCATGTAATACCCATACCAAGCCGATCCCAAATTTGAACCTATAAGCCTATTCCGGTCCCCAGATACCGAACCCAATCCCAAAGAATAATGAAATAAAACAGCAACTATACTATGTGATAGCCTAGGCCGACCTTGCCAAAAACAGTAAACCCGTAGCAGCCCCGCTATCATCATCTTCCATCGTATCTACCACCGTCTGTCTCTTCGGAGTCACGACTTCCTGTTCCTCTTCGTCACCAGACTCAGCCTCAGACTCAGTCTCATCACCTGTCAAGTTCGGTCTCACCGTAGTATTTCTAATCGGAGTATGTTGCACACTCGTCGCCCAGGACTCTCTTTGCTGCACTGGTGGTGGCATCATGGGCAGCATTTTCGGCAGAACTCTTTGTTGTCTCTGGTCGCGCTCGCGAAGCGGGCTAGGTTGTACTGGAGATGAAGAAAGCAATGAGCTTGGCGGGAACTGCGTGAGGGCTTGGCGGGACATAGATGCATAGTCCCGGGTGATTTCTGTGCCGGATGGCTCCGGGTGGCTGAAGGAGTGAGGGGCCATTGACACTGATGTGCGTAGATTGCTGATGGGGGCACTGGGGAATGAAATAGAGTGGCGGAAATTTGTACGACACGGCTTCATTTGCAGTTGATCGAGTGGGACGTCGGTTTGCCCAGTACGGAGTTTGTAATTGGCCAGTCCAAGACGGAGTCTGAGAGCTTCAGCTTTCTAGATATATGATATTGCGGTTAGTTAAGCTTCCATATTTCAAATGGAGAGTGCTAGTTGCTTTACCTGACGGGTTTCTTGGCGAGACATAGTGCGAGGCCGTGGTCTGGATACCATACCAGCTACAGGCGACGAAGCGCACGCCGATAAGAACGCTCTCGACGCGTCTGGAGACGCCTCGAACATATTCATCTGCATGGTACTCATCCCTCTCACAGACGGAATCGGGGGAGGTAGATTCTCGCTGTCATCCAGCGGGAAATGTGAAAGGACCGGCGAAGGCTGAAGGCCGGAGGAAACAGCCCGGGGCTTAGGCAAGCAGGGTCGCTTGATGGGAGAGGCAACGGTGCCAGGGAATAGATCGAGGGGACGCTTGCGGAGCTCGGAATTTGGGGTAGCTTTGTAGGACTTAAGAGGAGAGCGAGGGGAAGCATTAACATTGGCATCCAGGACGCCGAGGGCGCGTCTCTTGCTAGGGGTTTCCATCATACTGGATGTATATGTATATATGAGGGGTTGTGAATGATGTAAATATGAGGGTCAATGAGGGAAGCTATATGCGATTGGATGAGGCAGTATATTACAGTTGTATATAAACCAGAAACCGGAATAATGTGATATAGGGCAACGCGCTTCTCAAAACCAAAAGTATGGAACAACAAAGAACGGAAAAAGAAAACTCGTCACGATAATTCTTTGGAATGTACCCAGCAGGAATGGAAGCATTTCATCAAAAATCTAAACTCCGCCTTCTCGTGGTGATGTGACGTCCCTCCATTTAAAGAGGATCACTGAGACGCGCACTGAATTAATGAGAGTTTGGGGTTACTCTTGCCCATGCCCAGACCAGGGATAGAGGCAGTAAAACTAGCTCAGGACCGCTCCGGAGCAGGGGTTCTTAAAGAACACTCCCGCGACCGTCTCAGCGTTTCGCGGTAGTTTATACATAGTGGTGTTCGCTGTGCCTGTAACAGAATCCTTTGATACTGCAATACTGTACAGGCGGTTGTTAGGATATCCGTGTTGTTTCAATTCGGAGGGATAGGTTTGGTGTTAGACAAGTGGGTGGTTGTTGTTGTTGTTTTTGTTGACGGATTTCCTGATTAGTCCCAGAACAAATAAACAGCCACAGCGACAGGTTCTTCGAAACATGGTGGTAAGGACTTCGTCAATGCGACCACTTTACAAGGTCGATCAAATTGCTGCACGATATCACGTGCATTGCACGATTCATAGAGATAACGAAAGTCATGAGACCATTGATACACAAAAGAAATTCACGTGCAGTCATATCTGTCATTGGCCCAAACCTATATTTAGGCACACGTAGATGCCTTCCTGGTTCGACGTGATCCCCACCTAATTGAGCCCAGAGACAGTAGCAATAACTTTGTAACAGGCTGGCCGGCCTAACAATATCCCAAGGGAGAAATCACAATTTAGTGTGTCATACTCTGTGCTGGTCCACCACCTGGAGCTTGTTCCAAGCCTGCTCTAATGCCAGCTCATTAGGTCACAGCCACTTGGTCAAACAAAAGATGACGAGTCGCTATCCGACAGGGAACACTACCACAACGCTATCATCTGGCATGCTACAATGCATGACATTACATAAGTCACTGGAATTTTGAGAATATTGGTGGTATTTTCTTCTTTCGTTCTTTTCTTGGGGGAAGACAGGAAGACAGGGGTTTAAACGAAAAAAGAAAAGAAAAAAAGCAGAAAAAGATAGATAGCCAGAAAAAGAAAACGGAATCCTACAATCAATAGTGCACTAACACAGTTGTGTCTAGAACAGCGCGTCTTGTCATTGGAGACCAATTTGAAATGTGGGGTCCGCCACTGATTTGTAACTGACCGCAATCAGTAGGCACCTATACCTTCCACAACGCGCGATGAGCGCGTCAGAAAAGTGGTACAAATGATTGGATTTGAGGTGGATATTGAAGTCATCTACGGCGTAGTGTTTGCCCTCAGATTTCCGTACTAATTACCGTCATATTGCCCAATGACTCCTTTTATTGGGTAACTAGGTGTCGCAGTGGGTTTGGGGTTTGTCATTTTATGCACGGAAGATATGACTGTGATAGTATCTGATATTGAGCTGTAGTAGTTATGTAGTGCGCAACACTGACTAAGCTAAACCAGACCAATATACTTGAAACTTGTCCGCCTTCTGTTAAACGTTCATCACATTCACCCAACCCAAGCATGCTATGCTATGTCCAATCCTTCTGCACACCCACCCATCACCATCCCATACGTAGCTGCCTTCCAAGAAACAATATTTTCCAAATTTACATCACCAATCACCACAATCATTTCCTAAACCTTATCAAGCAGGAAAGATCACTTTGCCCCACCAAGACCCATTGACACGAATATTTCCCCAAACGCGTCTCTAGCTCTCCACCCAAGTTAGTGATCTTCAAAACATGTTCCCAGATCTCCAGCCATGATCAATTATACCCCTGTCCTGCCTGCAACACCAAGAGGGAGCTGGAACCCTGGTCTAGATATTCGGCTGGTGATGCACTTATGTCATAATATCTGTCCTATGCTGTGCCTTTAACTGCAGTGACACAAATATTATATAAGGGAAAGACCTTGGGGAGTCTATAGAAGTCTGGTACACAGACAAAAGAAGCATGCACTTTTCAACCACAGCAGTTATCGCTGATCAGACACACATGCTCATTATAAAAAATCACAATATCGCACGAGTGCTTTGAAACGAATCTAGGCAACTCTGACGGACAATTATCAGCATGAACTAGCAAAATAAGATACATTTTGTCTTATACAATAAACACATTATCAATTTACCAGTGAATGGTATTCTGAAAATCAAGGCACAGAGTTTGCAAATATCTACCAATCCCAATTTCATATTGCACGCAGCTATAGGATAGGACAACACCGAAAGACCAATCAGAACTAGTACCAACCACCACTATCAAGTAAAAGAATAAAAAAAACATTATATAACCAAATTGACCCAACAGAATCCCCCACCACGCAAAAAGAAAATAAGAACAAAACAATACCCATACAATAGTTTGCAATCCTGAAATACCGAAACCCAATAAGAAAACGATCGCACCACAGATAAAAGAATCCCAATATAAAAAGTTCCAAGCCGACACCATTATAAGAAGGGTATAAAGAAGTCGGTCAAATCCCAACACAACAAAGCACAAGCGCAGAAAAACAAAAAAAAACAAGGAAACAGAAACATTGTGTACTTATAAAAGTCTGGATCAGAATCCATATTAGGCCATAGGGAAAACTTCCGCCTCCAAATTACCAAAATCGAAATCTTCAAGATCTGTACGGCCAGGTCCATTAAGTTGGCGGCCAAGCAGATCATCCTCAAGGTCAGAAGGGAACGTCATGATAGAATCGCCATTATTCCATCCACTCTCAAGAAGGAGAGTAGAGTCGTGAGACTGCTTCAGGATGTCTGTAGTGAAGTCGTCCTCCAGAGCCAAGTCGATGTTCCGCAGGGGAGAATCGTCCAAAGGCTCGTTACCAGACTCGGCGGTAAGAACACCGCCAGAGCCAAGAGGGCTCAGGGGAAAGTCAGACTCGTCCAGCTGATGGAAGATATCAGCAGGAGGAGCCTGCAATGAGTTATAGATGTCAGGGCCATTGATAAGCGGTTGAAATTGAGTCTCCTGAACGTCGCCACCGCCAATCATAACGTTCCCATGATCGTCAGAAACATGATCTACATTGACGTAGGACTTCTCCAGGAAATGCATTGAGTCCGTGAGATACGCAAGAGGATTCTCTGCAAGCTTTTGATGTTCATCAGTCATATGCTGGCTAAGTTGTTCCTCGGTGGCAAAGCCGAGTTGCGCGTGATCACATCCAACATGAGTGCATGGGAAAGTAGGTTTTTGGGGCGCCTCTTTTGGAAGATTGATTGGAGTAGCAACATTGTGAGGAGTAGCCATAGATATCGGAGTGGTCTTCACTGTCTCTGGAGAGTTGGTCTTCATCGGGCCAGGTGACGGCGTAGCAACAGGCCCAGTAACAGACGCAGCAGCAGAAGAGGTCTGATTGGGTTTGACCATCTGGCTAGAACTCCCAGGAGTTTGTCCGGAGGTGGTCTTAGTCTTCTTGCGCGGTGGGAGGTGAAGATTGATGGTCTTCATCTCCTTAGGGTACGTCGGAGCGCCAGATGGAGAAGATGAGG